>CABEEJ010001675.1:93071-142801 GCA_901482245.1 Timema douglasi
GGGAGACCTCGTTGGGGGGGGGGGGGGATACCCTCAGTACACTTAACCAGGATCTGAACCCCAATATTTCCATCATCGACAGTCCAGTAGGCCTATACTGCGAGGGTGACACCTGGGATCAGTGGCTCTCAACCTTGTTTTGTTCACGGCAAACTAAATTTTTTATAGTACCGCGTCTTACTACCCGTTCAGGCTATACGCCTATGTACTAATTACACTAATGAGTTATGGATTAGGAAGGCCTAATTTAGAGGAATTCACCCGCATTTGCGCGGAGAGAGCGTAGAAAACTATTTAGGTAAAAACCACCTTCGGTGAACCCGACCGGGATCGAACCCCGATCTTCCCGTCTTCAGCAGTCTAGTCCAACAAGAGAGTAGTGCGTTAGAACACGCGGCCACCGAAGTGGGTGATGGAGGTATTACTTGGGATATAAACCAAGAACAGATTACAAAATATCAGTTCTTTGTCATGAGCAAGGGCGTTGCAAGCGTGGTTGCTGCACCCCCTCGAATTGTATGGACCCTAGAGAGGGTCTATATATATGTATATACACTCTTATCGGCTACAGGTATTAAGTAAAGTATTTCAAAACTAAACATTTTAAAATCAAGTCCTCTGATTAAAGGCATATCATCAACCATAATATATCAGTAAATTTTGCATGCTTCTGCAGTATAATAAGCAGTGACAGTTACAATTTACTTCAAAGAATATATTACCATTCTGTCAGGAACTGTTTAAATATCACTCCCGATGTATCTACGAAAGTTTAGCAATTGAATATTTCTTTAAACTAGCTTTACGATTTCCACTTTACAGTTAGGTCATATTAACAATACAAAATAAAACTAATAATTTAAAATGTATTTTTGTGCACCACGTCCTACTACCTGTCTGGGCTATCAGCATTTAATTTAACTAATGGGATGGAGATGAGGAAGGAGTAATTTAGAGGAGGGAGAGTGAAAAGCCATTTAGGAAAAACTGCCCTCAGTTCACCTGACCGAGATTAGAACCTCGGATCTTCCCGTCATTGGGATTCTAGTTTACACTGAGAGTGATGCCTTAGACCATGCGGCCACCGATGTGGTTTCACAATTGCTTTCTATTGTTATGGTAAACATAGCCTGATCATTATAAATATCTTAGCTAAGCTAAGCAATTTACATCAGCGGGGTTCTGCTGACGGATAGCCAGGAGCTAGAGATGCTTTTGAAACCCTCTGGGAGCTGTGTTCAATTTCGGTCCGAGATGGTCATGCTGACCACCAGATCATTCACAAGTTAATTCATGACTACATATTCACTGTAACTTTCACGTTCCGTCTAAATTTAGATTTTTTTTTTTTTTATCATTTTTATGCCTTATGTAACCTCCTCCACTCCCCAGTATTATCCCTTTTTGAACCAAATATCTTTTAAGCCCTTGTTTTCGAGTACCCTAAATTTATTTTCGTCATGTAAGCTAAGAGACCGCGTTTTAAGCCCATAGGTAGCAAGCAGTAAAATTCTTGTTTTGTTTATTCTGAGTTTTACATTCCTTGAAAGCGGGTGAGATGTCAACAACTTACTGACCGAGTAATAGCATGCATTTACAGGCGGTATTCTTTTACTAATTTCCACTGTAATATTGTTATTGCTATTTAAAATTGTTACTAAGTATTTAAATTCATTAACCCTGTCAAATGATATGTTTTTCGCAGTAATCTCTACATATCGTCCCAATCTGTGTTTTTTTTATCCATATTTAATATCAAACTACTCCATACCATCATTGATCATTTTCACATTCTAAAGTATACGATTAAGTTTTCCCCGCTTGAGCTATCAATATATCTGTACAACACGAGTAACGAACCTGAGGTCTCCAGGCAACAGAGAATAAATTTGGGAACTCATATGTCCCTAGGTGATAATAAAAGATTTCATAAAGGATCACACGACGGGTTGGGGTGTGAGCTATATTTCAATTGTATTGTATTTTTTAGATCTGTTAAAACTATTTATCTGGTTTCAACTTCCCCGTTTTATAATGAATACTCCAGGTTAACACACTTAAGTTGAGACCTCTTGTTCGAGATTATATTTTCCTATCAAGGTTATGCGTTATCCGTGGATTGAGAATAAAGTAACATATAAAATAAATATAAAGAAATAAGCAAACAATCATACAACATTTGCGAAATTTCAAGATCATGCAGCAGCTTCAAATCAAAAGTGATGATTGGAAGAAAAATCATATAGATAATGTCGAATTAAACAGTCAAGAATAAATATAGATCTAATAACTAAACGAACCCCATGAAATCCTGTTATTATAAAAAAGGTTGATCCATATATTGAATCGGTAATAGTAAATGTAGGTTCAAGATATTCATACGCTTGTAAAATAGAAAAACAAATTCCTAAAATGACTGTAAAAATTAAACCTTGAGGTCTTTCTCTATAATTATTTTCTATAACCCATCTCACACACGATAATCCTCGGAAATTTCCACTTTTTATTGTATTTAAAAAAAAAAGATAATAAAACGGTTTTCACCGGTATCCATTCCTTTTTTTTTCCAAAATAGAATAGAGAAAACAGCACTAAGGTGTAACGTCTTGTTCGAGATGCATCACCTATCTAAGCTACGAGTAATTTGTGGGGTGAGACGAACTCTAAATAGCTAACCTAATCTAGCCAAGCAGAGCTAATAAAATATCATATTTACAGTATGGTAAGCTGGGCATGAATGAAAGTAAAATCACATTATATTTTTAAGTTAGAAAATAATTTGGATACCACCCGCACTGTTGGTCACGTGAACTAAATGTCAAGCTCATCTAAACTGGTTTGCTGGAGATGAGTAAGCCAGGGTTCAAATCCCGACTGGGTGTACTAAGATTGGTTTTTAATAAATTGTTTCCCAAGCTTCCTCCACGCAAATTCTCTGCCTATACCCAAGGACTTTAATTTAATTTGTATCACCCGAACGTAAGACGCGCCCAAAAAACACAATAATCTCTCTCTCTCTCTCTCCCTCTATATATATATATATATAATAATAATATTAATAATATATATATTATAATAATATTAATAATACTGCGTGTCTGGACTACATCATTTGTGCCAGTCGAAAATCGAACCCAGAATCCCCTAGGCTCGTAACCAGCTGTACTGACTACCACAGCACAGGGCTGATCTATAAAAAACACACACACACACACACACACATATATATATATATATAGAGAGAGAGTAAGCTAGACTCCCTCCTTAACCAATTTATCATTGTATATCCACAAAAATTGACATTGACAGATTAAAATGATGTCATACTTTAGATTTTTTAACAAGTTTGATAAAGTTAACTTTTAATTTGTTGTGTGTTTGACAAGTCACAGAGAAATTAGCATCCCGAAGACATTTAGAAGACGTCACCAACAACCAGCCCCACCTAGCAGCGGCGAGGACAACTAACTTCTAACTGTTGTTCTAAGTTAGATGTGTGGTGTGCAGTGATGCGTGGTATAACATGTAAAGAGCAGACTTGACACATGTGTGACAGACGTTTCATTAAGAGGGTAACACCAACTAATCTAGTCATAGTGAAGTAGGAGGGTAGGGGTAGACAGGCACCTATTGTTTCAGGGTAGGATAGGTGGGTCTTTACTGTAAGCTGAAAAACTACAGAACGTAAACGTAATACCCAGTAAATTGTTTCAGACTAGGATAGGTAGAACTTCACTCTAAGCTGGAAGATATAGAAAGATTCAACGTATTAACCCGTTCATTGTTACAGGTTAGGATAGGCGAAACTTTGTTTTTAACCGGAAGAACTAGGAATTATAGACGTAATAACCCGTATATTGTTTCAGGTTCAGGTAAAACTTTAATTTTTTATAATCTGTACTCATTTTGTTTTAAATTTTCTCTACAGAATGTATGATATTTAATGTATTTAAAATCTGAGTATGCGTTGACTAAATCAGTGTAATATAGTGTGTTTTGCAGCTGACCAAAGGGTCAGGGATCAAATCCCAACGGGTTTGCTAACATGGTATTCAATACACGTTCGTCCACTCTACCTCAACAAAAATGTGGTTACATCTACTTTCCACATTCCAACCCCATGAGGATGGGTAGTAAAACTTGGCTATAAAAAAGGCTTGGATGTCAAAGAAGAGAAGACCGGGTCTCGTATCCAGTTTTGTTGTATTTAGGGTGGTTTTTCATCAATTGTTTTCCCACTCTCGCTCCACCCAAATTCAGCACTTCCTCTAAATTCAACCTTCCTTCCCTAACACATAAGTGTAATTGGTACATAATATGCGTATAGCTCAAAAAGGTAGTAAGACGTGGTGCTAAAAAGCAAAACACAAAACGTGATAACCCTACTACTTGTCTACTGTGTTAATATCTGCGGGGCAAGATTAATATTTTGATTTTCAAGGCAATAATGCAACCATTATTTTAAAAATTAGACCCCAAAATATGTACAGGGCATTTTAAGAGTTTAGCATATTCCAAACTGTAAATATTTCGTAGTTTTGCAAATAATGCATTTAAAATATTTTATTTTATTGATTGAAGATAAAATGTTCTTTGGGAAATGAATAAAGTGTTGATGTATAATATTAGCCTTATTAGAGATGTTCGTAAAAAAGTCTCTTTTTATATATTTTAGGTTGAGAATATCTGTAATTACCGCTTCACTAAAGATAATTTTATCACATATAATTGTATTTAATACATCAAATTTCTAACAGTGAATAGTGAATACGTTAACGTTAGGAAGGTGTCGAAACATGTTTTTAAATTTACTACATTATTGATAACTCGTTTTTATTTAGCAAATAATTATATATTCTAAAATTTAAAGGAGTAAATATAGATCATTGGAAAAAAAAAGAAAGAAAAAAAATCTCACGGGCAAAGTTATTTTTCTACAAGACTTAAAATATAACCATTGATTTTTTTTAAAAGTTACACAACATGAAAAATAACTTAAATAATAGAAGATCTATATCATTCTTGATTTAACTGTTCATAATAACTTAATTCCTTCCAATAGCTACTCATTTATTTCGGATCTTTTTTTATTTTATGAATGTATATTTAACAACAAAGAAATATGGTCTAATAATGCAAGAGGGCATTCAATGATTATTACTTTCAGTACTACCCATCCCTTCCACATTAGTGCGAATATGGAAAGCCTGGGGTTAGTGTTTTTATGCGGGGTGTCTGGACGTGCTGTATTTGCCAGAACAGTGGTGCAGATTTCTGGCAAACTAATATTTCTGTAAAAACAATCTGTGAAAAAATTTATATATTTATATACCCTTATTTCTTAAAAGTAGCAATAGTAGTAGTTTAATTTACAGTTGATTTATAAAAATACGACCTTTCAACTAAATATATCAGGGATTTAAGACAAGTGTCGTGGTTATGTATATATACAACTAGCTCAAGATAGGGATAAGGTGTAATGAGGTGGACTGGGTATATTGGCTCAAGATGGGGATAGGGTGTAATGAGGTGGACTGGGTATATTAGCTCAAGATGGGGATAGGGCGTAATGAGATGGACTGGGTATATTGGCTCAAGATGGGGATAGGGTGTAATGAGGTGGACTGGGTATATTAGCTCAAGATGGGGATAGGGTGTAATGAGGTGGACTGGATGAAACTAGCTCAATATAGTGATAGAGTGTAAAGAGGTGGACTGGATATAACTAGCTCAAGATGGGGATATGGTGTAATGAGGTGGACTGGGTATATTAGCTCAAGATGGGGATAGGGCGTAATGAGATGGACTGGGTATATTAGCTCAAGATGGGGAATAGGGTGTAATGAGGTGGACTGGGTATATTAGCTCAAGATGGGGATAGGGTGTAAAGAGGTATACTGGATATAACTAGCTCAATATAGTGATAGAGTGTAAAGAGGTGGACTGGATATAACTAGCTCAAGATAGGGATATGGTGTAATGATGTGGACTGGATAGAACTAGCTCAAGATAGGGACAGGTGGCCTACTTTATAAGTGTGGCAATGTACTTTTAAATTCATAATGCCATTCAGAAAATTAGTAAGTAATTTTACACTGGCAGTTTTAACTCAGAGCAAATCTGTTCTTCCCTGGGCAAGCTATCTGGGTTCAAATCTCATCCTGGTCTACTGTGAGATGATTTTGCCATTTGTGATTTAATATTTTTCCTACAGGCTAATGTTTTTTTAAGATCTTTAAACATCACTCTTATTCTACTGTTCCCTTGGATTATTTAGTGTAACATGCTAATTTAAGGATAGGGCAGACGTTTGAGAAACATCGAAATAACTATGTTTCACATATATTTCTATTGAACATTAAAACTAAACACCTCACATTGCTCACATGCTATCACTTTATTTTCTAAAATTATATGTTTCTTATAAAATTGAATATATTAACAAAAATTGTACATAGTTTTAAAATGAAATTTGAAAACGTTCATAATCCGATCAAACTAGGACAAATAATTTTAACCCTCTAAGGTGTCACATGGACTAAAAGTCAAGCTCATATAGTCCAGTTTTCCAGTGACTGGGAATTGGGGGATTGAATTTAGGTGGGATGTGTTATAAGTGTGTTTATATTTGAATTTATATTTCTCTCCACGCAATTGCGGCTATATTTATTTTAATTTCAAATATCCTTGTACTTTCTTCATTAGCCTATTACCCCCCACCCCCAACTCGTTTTAGTATCCGATCGGATTCTACGCATTCATTAATTACACTAATGGATTAGGGATTAGAAAGGTATAACTTTTGAGGAAATAGTGTCCATTTTTGCTTGGAGGGATAGTGGAATAACATTACTGATAAAACAACCTCAGTAGACCCACTTCTGTGGCCGCATGGTCTAACGCACTACTCTTGCAGTAGACTAGACTGCCGATGATGGGGAGTTTGAAGTTCAAATCTCGGTTGGGTGCACTGAGGGTGGTTTTCCAAACTGGCTTTCCACTCTCAATGCACGCAAAAGTGGTTACACTTCCCCTGAATATAGCCTTCCTAATCCTTAAAACAATTAGTGTAATTAGCAGATAAGCGTATAGTCCGAACGGGCAGTAAGACGTGGCGTTTAAAAATAATAGACCCAACCAGGATTCTAACCTTGATCTATCTGTCACAAAGTATCCAAGCAAAAACGAGAGTGACGCGTTAAAACATGCTACCATCGATGCAAGTGTTAGCCTAATTGAAATGCGTACAGCCCATACGTTTTGTATGACGCAGTGGAAAAATAATAACTTGCATAAATTATATCCAACACGTTTTACATACGTACTATTTAGACACTACTCCAAAACCTTGAAGTTTATAATGCATTATATTAATATTTACAATTTTAATATATTATCAATGTTATAATGTAATTTATAAGTTAACTAAGAATCAAAACTGCTGTCTCCTTTAACAGAGCTCTGGGTGGAAATCTTACAAATATAATTTAACCATTTTATTTAATAGCGAACGGTAATAGTACATTGAAATAGATGCTAGACTTACTAATAAAGTTTAGAAGAATTCCCATAAACAAGCTAATAGGGTTGCGTTTTGACATTATGTTTAACTCTATTTTTCCAAAAACAATGTCTGACATTCTTTTTACTCTCATCATAAACACAACACGATATTATGTGCTTCAATTAATATGATGCTTCATTATCAGTAAGCACTTTTATCTATACTATACAAAAACAGAAAAAAGAGTGGGATGTTAACAGAGTTAAACAAGTTTCTGTCATGAATGGTAACTTAGTGAAGTATGTAAATAGTAATCATTCATGTAAACATTTTAGTTCCATATGTTGTAATTAAACTAAGCTTTACTCAGTGTATGAGCGATCAGAAAGCAGTCAATGTGTATATTGACTTGGTGTAGTTAATTATCTACTTATTTAAAATTAATTTTCCAGTAGAAATTTACAGCTGATTGAGTAAAAGGATATAAAGATTTTTTATGACACGAAAATGTGAGTTTAAAACTGCTACACAAACACACATTCAAATTATTTCTTTGAGTATTGATATTATTTTATGAATTTTTTAAAATAATGGACCACTAAACACTATCATCTCAATATTTATATACTGAATTATTTAAATAATCGGATCTATAATTTTATTATAAGTAAGATTACAATAAAGTTGATAAAATAAGTATGATATTGATGCTTGATTACTTCATAAGCACCAAGAATCTCCCTACTTTAGATATGAAGGTGACCTGGCGGTCTAGGGGTAAGGTGTCAGACTTCTATGCTGGCGGCCGGGGTTCAATCCTCGGTCCCGGCAAAGATTTATCTGATTACCAAACCCTTCCTTCACCTCTGACAAGACATCTTGTGAATGTGAGAAATGCCAGGCCTCCATCGTGGTTCGGATTCCACGTTAAACTGTAGGTCCTCCATTTCATCTCACAATCACCCNCCATTACACATTAGCGTAAGTGCGTATAACCCGAACGGGTAGTAAGACGCGGTGCTAATAATAATAATAATAATAATAATATAGATATGAAAAATAATTCTCAATATTACTTGATTTCACATTTTTTTAAATATATATTTTTAGCACAGCGTTTTACTACCTATTTGGGCTATACGCTTATGTAATAGTTATGCTAATGTGTTAGGGATAGGGAAGGTTGAATTTAGAGGAGGTATACCCACCATAGCGTGAAGAGAGATTAAAAGCCATTTAGGAAGAAAAAAAAACTCTAAGTACATCCGACCTGAATTCGAACCCCAATATCCCCGTCATTGGCAGTTTAGTCTATTGAGAGACCGAAGCGGGTAAAATGTTTTCAATTATTATTTCTTTATAAATAATATTAGTCTCTTTCTTGATTCATAGTAAAAAAAATTCATATGCATTTGTTAGTGCTATTTATTTGTGTGAGCACCCCTCTTAAAAATTGTGAAATAAAGAATTAATTTCAAACTTTTTATTTGTGCCACGTCATATTGTCTGTCGCAGATATCCAAGTTTATTTACGTTTATGGTGTAGGAATTAGGAAGCTAGTATTGAGAGTAAATATACTCGCATTTAAGGAGAGGGAAATTTGGAAGCCATTTAGGAAATACCAACTCCACCGGGATTCAAACCCCGACTTCACTGTCACCGATAAATCAGCAGAGACGAGTTTTACGTTAAGTCCGTTTACTCACCAATAAGGGTATATTACCTTGTTTGATCAATGCGTTCATTATTTTACTTTGCTATACGTACGTTTAACTTTACGTAATTTTAACTTTATCAAGTATAAACACTCGATGTCTTTGCATGCTTAAGGGGGTCACCTTGGTAAGCGAGAAATTGTCGTGAAGAAGTTCACTTCTAACGTAATATTTAATTATACGATGTGTTATTTGAAAATATGATTCACGCCAAAATAAAGTCCTTAATAACCCTGAGTTTTATTAGTATCAAAAATGTGTGGAAATGTGACTAGCTAATTTTCAAAGACTTTTTAAACATATTTTCGGAGCTATGAGACTAGGTAAGATATTTGATAACTAGCAGTGAGCTTTCCTCTTTACCTTAGATAATAGGTTTTGTAGTTTTCTTTCCCCCTCTCTTTTATTGGTATGACAAAGAGTGCTTGTAGGTGAAATGTGAAAGGGAGTATAAACTTGGACATAATAGAGAAGTAGTTCCAGAAAATCACACAGGCCATTGTATTTTAAGACGTTTAGGCTGACAGTGATATATACTTTCTCGCTGATTGGAAAGGCCGTATTAACCCTGACTCGGGAGATGGTTTTGTGTGCTTCGTTACGCGAACACAATCTTTATAATTATTATTAGTTTAATTCAGAAAATATCTTCCTAAGCACCTTGTTTTCAATTATACATATTTGAAATGAATAATTGGTTAAAATAACAACTATATAAATGTGGGGAAAATTTATGTTGTCAGGATAGACTACTATTCTGACTATCCCTTCTTTCGTGGAAAGCGAAATAAAGATATAGATATTTTTTTGTTTTTCATAAGTATTGCATTGAAATTCAGCAGATATTTTTCAGGCATGTTCTATATTTTATTTTGACGTAGTTTTTCATTAGAAATCAGTAAAATACACTCTAATATGTACTACATAGCCTTTCTTTCATATAGAGAGTATCGCTTGGTCAAGTCATGTTACGCACTCACAACTCACCAAATGTCACGTATTATCCTCTAATCTACTGTATTTGGTATAACCCCTATTAATGGTCACAAGGGCTAACTCCACTCTTGCACTAGATATGATCGGCAGTGAAGGGGAGGGTGGGGCTTGAATCCCGGTCGGGTTAGCTAAAGGTGATTTTTAACAAATGGCATACCACGAAAATGTGTGTACATTTCCTACTTTTCTAATCCCTTCACTATTAATGTAAATATGAGATAGACGGAGAGTGGGTAGTAAGACACTATGCACAAAAAACAGCAATAAAACAACATATTTTATGATTTAAAGCATAATTCGTCAGCAAATGGTTGTGCTACGAAAACATTTTACCAGGCAGCACCGTTAACACATTTCCTATATTTCGTGGCACTTTTGTAAGAAAATCCCTGATGAATGTACTGTACATAGCTTATGAGCCCAGAAAATTTTTGGTAGGAGTCGTATAGTAAATATATCTTTTTGTGATTAAAAAAAATAATTGGTAGACACTAAATTAATACAAGCTAAAACATTTATTTTTCATGAGATGGCTTAGAATTTAATTATAAATTTCCCTATATTTTCACGGCATCTCAAAGGCACAGATTTTATATATTATTATATTTGTTTACGGACTTTTTTAAAATTATTATTATTATTATTATTATTATTAGCACCACGTCTTGCTACCCGTTCGGGTTATACGCACTTATGCTAATGTGTAATGGTAGGGTGATTGTGAGATGAAATGAAGGACCTACAGTTATAACGTGGAATCCTAACCACGATGGAGGCCAGGCATTCCCCACATTAACTTTTTTAAAAGAACAAATTATTAGCGACCCCAAGCAGTAATATTTAGTCTTTTATACTTTAGTGTCATTTATTGAGCAGTTTTAAATAAAATTAAAAAAATAAAATTATTATAATTTTTGAAAAAGAAAAAACAACATGATGCAATTATATTTAATTAATTTAATAATTCATTTTTTTATAAATTTCAAACTTTACAAAGTGGATAAAAATTAGAAAATTAGAGAAGTTCTTTGTTACAAATAACATTTAAGAAGCATAAAATATTTAGGATATGGATAAGATTCCATATTTTGACACATTAAATCCAATTATAACAACTACTATTTTCAACCAATAGAATCCATTGATTTATTTTGGTGAATTAAACGAATAATGATAAAAATTGTGTTCCTGTAATTTTACCAGACCACGTTTATGTCTACCCTAAACTAAACAAATATAGAATGAAAGTTTGTAGTGTAATATAATTTTAACCATTATATAGTAAATATTTAATTTACTCACGTTTGTAAATGTTTGCTGTGAGCCCCAATATCTTTTAGTGGCCCACAGAGGTGTCATGACCAACAATTTAATAACCTGCTCTCTAGAGGATTTTCATGGTGCTCTTTTTTAGAACCACTGGCTTAAATAATTCCCTCACGAGACAAAAGAAAAAGATTATAGATCGACAGTAAAGTAAACCAAATGTTTATGATAATATGGGAGACGATCTTCCAAAATATCTATAGTAAGGCGTCATCGCTGAAAGTCAACTCTTCAAATCCGGCCGACTGCTCTTCGAGGGTCATTGTCAGTTATAGCATGACAATCCTTTGTGGTTTATGGTCTCGCTTTTCTATATTCAAAACTATCGCATCCAGCGATTAATTTCCTGTCAAATATTCTATGTTTCACCGTCTAGGGGTGGAATTAACCCCACGGTCGTTTGCGCCAGGGCTGGTGTAGTATAATAAGTAAGCGGCGTTGAAATAACTTTACCCGACATAACTGTACTACGTTAATGTATTTGAACTCACATCGGCAAGCCAGTGGACTGTCATTCTCGTATAATCTGGGTTTCTTGTGACATTTTGCCCCAGTTTGCCCAACCATGACTTAGACATTTCAAAGCTTCGCACACTCCTAATATATTTATAATACATGTGTGTACAGTAATATATACATATATAAAATACATACCTATATTTATTTATAATTATGTGACTGCAAAGGTAGACAAACAAGACACGCATGTTGTGCTATATTTTTGTTAGTAGCTCATAAAGCTGTGGCGATGCTAACAGTACATCAAGGACGGATAGCTCTTGGTCTCATCACAGAAAAAATGCCATAAAAACACATTAAACCACGGTGATGTCGTCACGTAAAGATATTTTGTAGAGTACGTGCACGTTGAACGCTGAGTTTATACGTAAAGTCTCCCTCATGTGTGGAAGAGACACAGATAGATGCATTGAAAAAATGGGATACTAATTATTCTTTTTTTAAATTTAATTTTTATCACTGCGTCTCACTACCTTTTCAGGCTATACGCATATATGATAATTACTAGGGATGAGGAAGGAAGTATTTTAGAGGTAATCTAACCGTATTTGCATGGGAAGTCATTTTTGAAAAAAAACATCTTCAGTAAACCCAACCGGGATTTGAACCACGATCTTTCCATCTTTATCAGGCCAGTCTAACACGAGAGTGACGACTTTACCAATTATTCTATTCTAGTTTGTAGGTAAGAGGATTTCACCTTGATCCAAACCCAGGATTTTACTGATTTCGCGTTGATTATGTTTATTACGTAGATAATAAAATACTTGGCACAAGGTTAGGTGGATATTAAAAATAAATAATTAAATAAATAATAATTCTTAGTACCGCGTCTTACCCCCCGTTCAGGCTATACGCCTAAGTACTAATTACGCTAAAGGGCTAGGAATTGGGAAGGTTAAGTTTAGAGGGAAAGAACCTACCTTTGCATGGAGGAAAAGTGGAAAACCGTTTAGGAATAAACACTCCCAGGTCATTCGAGCGAGTTTAGAACCTAGATCTCCCCGTACTCGTCAGTCTAGCTCAACACGAAACTAGTGCGTTAGCTAACTAAGCCACCGAGCAAATTGTCCTTATGGCATTTGGATAAAATTTGATCTTGTCCCAGATAATAATATTGATTAAAATGAATCTTTTCCTTATAAGATGGGCATTTCTTAAAATAAACGTAGATCTTTTGGTAATAGGTAGTACTTTTACTTTTTTTAAGATAAGAAAACTTATCTTTGTGAACTTTCACATTAAAATGGTTGTGAGATTTAATTTAGTCTATGTGATTTATATGTATTTGTGAGAATATGGGTGTCACCATTTTTTAATACGTAAAATCTAAATTACTTTTCCTGGATATTATTTGGAGATATGGAAGTGTATTTTTTATGAGTTTTCTCAGTAAGTGTTCTAAAAGTATTTTTAGAGTAGAATATATTCATCGCATCGTAAATAATTTGTTTACGGGGATCATTTCCACCTATGTTAAGCTGGCCGGTCTTTTCCCGACAACCC
Source organism: Timema douglasi (assembly GCA_901482245.1). NCBI lineage: Eukaryota > Metazoa > Arthropoda > Insecta > Phasmatodea > Timematidae > Timema > Timema douglasi. Next base: position 106,639 of record CABEEJ010001675.1, read on the forward strand.
ATATCTAACTAGGGGACTCATTTTGTGCACAAGTAATATCTTGTAAATAAAATGAGAACGTGTCAAGGATGAATGTAAATTATCCTTTCCATGCTGAATTGACACACTTATCTCCGCTACTTTATGATTGAATGTTGATGTTGTAAACTTTTTTCTTGTAAAATTGCATTAAATATGAGTATTAGTGCTGTCGCAATTTGTCGCTTATTTACCCAATTATATTATATAAAGTCCGTAACATATTAGATGCTACCTAGGATATATATATATATATAAAGAACTTATATTAGTTTATATGGTTAGTACTCAGTTTGCTGACATGAGATTTTGGTGTTATTTATTGAATAAATCATATTTAAATAATCAAGTTGTGAGATATCTCTATCATTTGGGGAAATCCTCAATTAACAAGCAGTTATCTATTACTTTGACCATATATTAGTTGTTCATTGATCATTATTAGTATGCCACCTTTATTCAATGTCTATTGAAAAGGGGTGCTTCAGGAAAACAGATGTTACAGACTGACATAGGTGAGTCTCACACGTACTAGATCAAGGAATTCTTCGCACTGACATAAGTGAATTCCACACTTATTAGAATAATGGAGTCTTCGTACTGACATAGATAAGTCCCACATGTTCTAGAGCAATGTATTATTCTTACTGACATAGGTAATTCCCACAGGTTCCAAGGGAACGGATTCTTCAGACTGACATAGGTTAGTCTCACACGACAGTGACTCAAGTTCAAGCCCTATAGGACTATACTAATTCAAAAACTTGATTTTCTTTCCATTTAGTTATTTTACTTATTTATTATTGCCGGTCTTCCATGTCTACTACTCGCCCACCACCAAAATAGTATCATTTCATTTGTTTATCGCTATCTCGTCAAGGTCCTTAAAAATGTATCTGCGGTCCGGATGCGGAATAGCTGTGTCATACACATATTAGTGAAATGAATTCTTCCTATTGACATAAACGGGCTATGCACATTCATGCAAAGCGAATTCTTCATAGATAAAAAATCTATTCATTTTAGAACTTTTATTTTGACCACTGTCGTTTGTAATGGCAATAGATTTCTTAGTAAAAAACATATTAGGTATGGAGAAACGCTTGTGAAATTTGTTATTATAGCTTTGTGTAAAAACGCCAAGGGCCTAAAGTTGGTACACTAATGTAAACACATAATTAAGACACGCGCGAAGCGGTGGTTACGCGGACAAAGGCGTAGAGTGGTTATATTTGACAAAGGATCGTGGTTTGAATCAGAAAAGGGTGTATTGAGCTGTTTATTTTTTACTAAATTGGTTACTTCTTTTTTCCGCACAAATACGAGTGCATTTCCTTTGAAATCTCATCTCACACATCACTGCCACGTTAGTGTAACCATGCAGATGACCCCAAAGAGATAATCAAACATTTTAATTAGTTTAACAAATACAAATATATCAGTTGCCATAGTGAACATAAAGATACACAAATAGATTATGTTATTACAATTTTAAAGAACAAATTGAAATTGAAAACGAAACATTTTGATAAAGACTTTTAACTGACTGAGCGTAGCGATAAAGATCAAATTCGTGGACCAATTTAAACTAAAAATGTCAGGAACGTTCTTTGAACCTAATACAAACAACGTATGCAAATAGTTTTTCGATCTAGCTAACCGTTTCAATATGGCGGCCGTTAAAATGTGTTTTCAATTTAATATCTCATCTCAAGTGATTTTAATTTATAATTTCAAGCAATCTATCGAGTACCTAGGTTATTTAAATTATATATATATATATATATATATTTTGTGAGAGACGTTTAAGCCAAGTGAACCATGATTATTCTCTTTGAATATAATGAACTATTGAATATACTTAGCTTTAATTTATTTTCCATTTAACTAGATCACCAAGGTAAGATGTCTACTCGAAATACAAGGAGAAATTACAGGAGATTTCAACTTTAAATCCAAAGAGAAATCGTAAGACTTTTCTTAGAACTACTAGTAAAAAAAAGCTAGGCTAAATTTAACAAATATATATGAATATAACCCGAACAGATAGTAGGACGCTGTGCTAATGTATGTATATTTAAATATATATATATTTACACACACAAACACATAGGAGTATATAGTAAAGCCCCGAATATCCGGACACCAGTTCATTCATCCCTTTCACAGGTGACCTAGCTTGGCGTTTCTGTCAAGGTGGACATCCTGAGTCGGGAGACACAATCATACAAGTGTAGTATTCTACACTCTTATTTCATCGGTTTCATTTCATCAGGTAAACAAGTTCATTCGCGAGGTTAAGAGTCATGACAATGACTCGGTACTCAAACAACAAATCAGCCCTGTCGCAGACAGCCTGGCTTGGCGTAACTGTCAAGACATGTTCTGAGTCGGGCAACAGCCGAACGGCGGACACCAGTTATATAGATTCGTATCGCAGCAACAGTTTTCATGAAGTGTTGTTATATAGTACAAACTAGTAGGCCTACATACGTTATATGATTTTTAGTAGTATTAAATTTTCAATAAAGTTTATTAGTATGAAATCCTCTTTTTTTGTGTGCATAAGATCAATTATCCGGATTTTTGATTATACGGACTAATCTAGGTTCTAATTAGTCCTGATAACCGGTGTTCTATCATATATATATATATATAAGTATACATATATTGTGAGAATATACGAGGTGTTTGCACATATAGCTTGTTTGAACCAAAAGTAAAACCAAATCCTTATACTTATACACTTACACCTGGAAATCTATGCTAATACTACTTAAGTGGAAGTACTACCTTGTAAATCTTGAGAAGCGCTATCAGTGCAACTCCTAGAAACGTCCATATATTGAATTATTTGGACTGTTTAGCCGACACCAAACTAGAGTTGCGGTGTTGTCATATCTGTCAAGTTTGTCCTGAAAGAGTGAAGGGGGAGCGAGCTAGTTGTTACAAGGGTCAAGTTTCTTGGAAGGGAAAGGCTAGAGTGCGGCTTTTATCAAAGACCACACTCTGCCGGCTTTTATCAAAGACCACACTCTGCAGAAATCTGCTGCTTTATTTTTAGGTTGAACTCAAATAATCAGTTGTATGATTTTCTTAATATTTCTTACCTAGGGGAAGGAAACAGTTTTCATTCGACTTTCTCGTATTAGACTGATTTGCTGGTGACGGGATTGGGGTTCAAATCCCAGTAGAGTGTACTAAGGGTGTTTTTTTTTCTCAAAACGGTCCCAAACACGCAATTTTTATTTATTTATTTTATCACCACGTCTTATTACCCGTTAGAGCTATACGCTTATGTACTAATTACTCTAATGCGTTAGGCATCAAGAAGGTTAAATTAAAAGGAGGTGAATCCTTATTTTTGTGGCGTGAGAGCGGAAAAATATTTAGGGAAAAACCACCTGAGTGCACCCGTCCGGAATCGAACCGTGATGCCCATCTTCAGTATGTGGTGCTATTGGTGGGAAGATTGAAGTTAAAATCCCAGTCGTGTGTAATAAGGGTATTTTTCCCTAAAATGGTTTCCCACTCTCAATATACGCGAATGTGGGTACAGTCAATCTAAAATGTCACCTTCCTCATTTTTAGTTCATTAGGGTAGTTAATGCATGTGTATAAATCACACGGGTAGTAAGTTGTAATGAAAAAAAATCTATTGTGATGACTACCAAGAGTGTGGGCGAAACTTTATTAGTGTCGGGCGAGGTAGTTTGTAAACAAATATGTTTTTGAAGAGTTTTTAGAGGATTGACTCTACGTAAATGGAACATATTTGAAAATGGAATGCCACCAAAAGATATTTGGCTATTTCCCTTAAGCAATTAAAAATAATAATAAATTGTTATACGAATAGAACCTATTTGAAGTTTGACGTGAACCATCCTTCAGCTTCAAACTAGAGTATATCAGAGGGTAGTTAAACAAACTGGAGGAAGGCACATTTTGATGGGAAGAGGGGTGGAGAAGAAATTGGTGTTAATACCCCGCCCTCTCAACCCTCACCCTTTCCCCATCCCCCCACAAAGAGGGTATAAAACTGGATATAAAACTATCGACAGACACACCGTAAAATGTAGATCATTTACTCAGCGTCTGACTTAACCCAAGTTATGAGGGGTGAGGACAATGTCTGATATTCACAATGGCTACTTGATTTTCTTTAAAAGATTCATACGTCAAGACATGTAATCACTTTTGTTGGAAAATATCAAAATCCAAATAATAATAATAATAATGGTAACTTAATAGAAATACCTTATCAATTCACATAAAAAAAATAATTTTTAAACCTCTCTTCCATGGACATAGAAAATTGAGTGTCAGATGTCTGGACCCCCCTTGAAAATTGTTAGAGCCATCAAAAGGAAGAGGGGGGTGGGGACACAAATATACGTATAAAACATAAATAAAAAATCGTGTTCTTTACTATTCATTCCTATATTACATCAGCCAGATACTTATAATTATAATTTTAATATAAACTTAGAGATGCACTAAAAATCCCTATTGTAAAACTAGCTTTACCAACATTAGCTTGTAACATGTACAAAGGCTTAACTACACATTAATGGACCCATGGTGGGTACCCCCTCCCCCCCCCAAAAAAAGATCTCACCCTCCCCAAATCTTATGCATAAATGTAGATTATAAAAAAAATTAGATTTATTATTAGATTTTTATAATACGTAATAATGTAGAGTTATAAAGTAGGTAGTTTGAATTTAGAAGAAGTGCATCCACATTTGCGTGGCGAGATACGAGTGAGGAAAAACCACCCTAGGTGCATTATTATACAACCATAACAGATGATACAATTTTTGCTGAAAAGCTTCAATAAAATGTAGAAAAACTTAATCTGAATTGAATAAAACAATATTAATAAATATTATAAACAAATCTATAATCAATTATTAATATTTTCACTTATAGAGGCTAAACAAACATTGGTCTCTGTGAAATTGTCAACATTTTCCTCCAAGGACAAGCTACTGGCAGTAGCTCAATAGATAACATAGCTAATCCCTGCAGACTTTATTGATTCATATGATTCTTAAATAATTTTTAAAAAAGTTTTGAAAATTAACTTTCAGCTGTTTCTATTGATTTAACAGAAAAATATGTACAGAATTTTTTTGTACAGCATAAATATGCGCAATAAAGTGACTATTGAAAATTTTTGGTTGAATAATGAGATCTTTATGAAACAAAAATAGGCTTAGAAGACAACGCTTTCATCTCGTACCAAATTAATTTTGGGCAGGTGGACCTGCGTGGTGGGCCCAATTTTGGGCGTGGGCCTGCGGCATTTTGTTACCACCCTATAATTACACCACTGAACTGGTAACTTCACGAGAAGCTCATCTTGTTCAACCTTACACCGATAGGTCGCAGCATGCAGCACCACAACACTTTTTTGAATTAAAATAAAATTTTAACCTTTATTTTAGTTTAGAACAATATGTACGTTGAAAAAGGTAAAGATAATTATTCTCAATCATATTTACTAGGTTTATGCTTTGTATGTAGATTAAAAAAACAACATTAAACTAAGAAAATACGATTATTTAAAAATCATCTAAACAAAGTTGCTAGGAAATGTTTAACTTTTAATTGGCGTTAAATTATACTAAATGATAGAGAAATATGTTTATTGTAATATAATGAAACCAGTTTTAGCCTAAGTCTTCCCACATTTCAATGACAAGCCCAGTTTGTTCTAAGCAGTGTTCTTTAAATTATGTTTTAAAACTGAAATTTGAATTGGCTGGGTGGATATGAATAAAACATAGACCATGTAAGTGAATTGATCTTTACGGTAGTAAAAATCTGATTCAAATATGTATAATAGTTTTCTTAGTAATCGGGTACAGGGTAATTGCCTTAGTAACCAACCGCGCTCATCTCTCATGGTGAGCCATCCCCTTAAATTGTGTTCATAGTTTCGGCGTATAGCACCGGGAAAGCAAATCTGTCGAGCATGCACGTACAAGTTTCATAGGAGTTAGGTGCGCGGAAGTTTACTTATAATAATGGCAAGCACGTTCTTTGATGTAAGACCGTTAATGACAACCCTCAGAACGTATTCGCAATTCTAGATAAACTAGCGTGTTTTTTAATATTACTTGTGGTATGTTCTGCTGCCATGATCCAAGATGTTGAGATGTGTAGTGCTACACGCTGAACTCTTATGCAACCTGTTGTACACGCACGCTTGAACAGCTTTTCTCTCCCGGCGCTGTACGCCGAAACTTTGAACACAATTTAATGGTATTAGCATAGTTTTCCAGATGTAAGTTTACAGTAGTTTTATATTAATTTTGGTTCAAACAATCTATATGTTCAGTTTTGGCTTTGCGTTTTCGAACACCCTATATATAAATATATAGACTATATAAAAGTATACATATATATTAATTTCAAAGTAAATAATATATTGCCACATCGATAACCTTCTTCTCATAATTTAGCTATTGACCTCAGCCGTGATAAAATGTAAAATTAAAAACATATTTTTTTCTTTGTGTAAAATTAAGTGTTTGAGAAAGAGAGAGAGAGAGAGAGAGAGAGAGAGAGACCCCTCAATTCACGGCGGAGATTACTTATGCGAGGAAAACCCCAGGAAATGAAAGTGTTATGTTGCGGGGACTTAAGGGTAGGGGGTAGGAGGGGACAAGACTTGCTTGCCCTTCCCGGCGGTCTTCAACCATTATAGCCTCTCTCCCTCCGTTACGCCCTCGAAAATGAGAAGCGAAATCAATGCATACCTCGCGCATTTCCTTCAGAAAGCCGTAGCTTTTTCACTTGGGTTGGTTTTGTTTTCAAGGGTTTCACGGTTGATTGGTCTGTTAAGTTAAATAATGAGTCCGGCAGTTTAGGAGCGTGGGGAGGGGGCAAGAATATTTTGCTTTCACAACCGCTTCTTAATACCCATCCGGGCTACTCGAATGCTTCTAATCATACTAATAATGTAGCGATGAGGGGGGTAATATATAGAGCCAATATACCCGCCCTTGCATGGAAGGAAAGTTGGAAATTATTAAGAAAAAAATAACAATTCAATACACCTAGCTAGAATTTGAGTCCCAAGCTCCCCGTCGCTGGCAAACCAAGCTAGACGAGCCTGACGATTATTCCTCGTTCCCACCGATGCTGGTTTGAAGAATACTCGTTTTTTAAAACTAAATACAGGTAGTTTATAAAGTAGCATATTTCTATGATTGGTATGTTTATTGTCAACCTTGATGGTCATGGTTTAATGTTCGTGGGTTCAAATCGATTAGGATTTGACGAATTTTTCTTGAGCGATAAAAATTCCTTGTTCAACTACCTCCAGAGAAGTAAAGCTGTCGGTCCCATGTTGATTGTGGCATATAAAAGAACCATGAAAGGTAAGTGAAAATACCTTTCCCGGCAAGATTGGTAGACCCTTTAGCTCTCGCTTATTAGACATTCTCGTGTGATCATTAAATCAATCAGTCGGTTCAGAACATGCATATTAAATAATACCCAAAATAAAAAATAAAATGATGTGTATGATATGTCATATTTTTATTCTAAGTTTCATTTTAATTTTGAACAGCATATAAATTCCCTAATCACAGAAAAATAATTCTTAATTTCGCTATTCTTATGTCTAATATGTATTTTTTTAGCAAATTATGTGATATTTAAACTATTTTCCAACTTTTGTCAAAGTCAAGTGAATTTAAATATACAATAAATATTTTGTTACATATTTTTGAACTTTTATGGTATATTTTTACAATATTAAGGGAATATTTTCAAGGATAATCTACGATTTTTCAAGGGATAAACATTAAATATAAAATTATTTCTTACTTATCTTTTCTAAAGTTAAAATGTAAAATTGACATGAAAAATACATTTATTATTAGATATTGAAAACACACATTGGTGGGCAGACGATATAAAGAGACTGGCTCACAATAGACTGGATTGCCAATGACGGAAAACTCAGGGCTTGAACCTAAGCCGGGTGCACTGGAGGTAATTTTCCACCTTTAATGAACCAACAGGGGAGGTGTATGGAAGGGGGTGTATATGAGTACATTTAATCCATTTAAATTCTTAGCTTAAATTACTACCCACAACTTAAAGAGAACTATTAAATATTATTTGTATATTCGCGAAACTTTAGTTTAGAAGTTTATTGTGAACAGAATAATGAATATTTTATTTTTACCATAAAACTTTGTGAAAACACCTCTAAATAACTTATGTAGTCATCCGATGTTCAAATACTTGGTGGGATATGACTAACACTTTTTTAATATATTTTAGACACACCAAATACTATAAATATTTTTAGGGAAAGGGCTAGTATTCTCTGAACAGCTTCTAGACACACCCAATACCAGAGACATTTGCTGGAAAAGGGCTCACATTATCTGAGTAGTTTCTATAGACTCTCAATATTCAAACATTTTCCTGGAAAGAGCTCTTAAACAATATTTTTGTACGAAGTTTCATCTCAAAATAGGATACTAATATTATTTCAGCAACAATTTTCCCCTTTTTATCCTCCGAAATAAAAAAAATATCCTGAGACTGTTTATAACTGTGGTTTTATCTCTCCTCCAAGCTGGTGCACGCGCATTTCCTCTTAAGTTAACCGTTCCAATCTTTACCCGTTGGAATAAATAAGTCACCAATAAACTTTGTGTTGAACTTACTAATAATTTTTTTTTAATGTAACAACCCTATTCACAGACGCACATACCATACCCTCCCCACTAAAACGAAAGTGGAAATCAATTTACTTCACGTGCATTTCCTTCAAAGCCACCGTAGGTTTTCACTTTTTTTTTTTCCACGGTTGCCTAGCACCGCCAAGTCAGATAATGAACTTAAGAAGGGGGGGGGGGGTATGGATGGATTCGTCCTATATCTAAGGACGGATAATTTTTAAAGATAACGTGAAGATTATCCCATTAAAAAAAAACACAACAGAAGTCAATGATAAACAATCATGCAGAGCACAGGATGGTAAATGTTATTGGAAATATAGATTTAACTTTATTTAAAGGAAACCATAGTTTTATTTCTTTGGTTGTTTCGCCACTAATAAAACCTATGCCCGTTCGGTATAGAGGTGATAGAATGTACTTTGTCACCATTGATGAGTAGGTCGGGATTCAAGTCCTGATTGAGATCACTAGATGTGCTGTTTTATATGGAGTTTATCACTATCGATTCCTTATCCCCTCTAAAATAATGCAGGTACATTTAATCCAAAGTACCTTATTCATCCCTTCTATCTAGATTAAGCCATTATTATGGACGTGTTTAAACATGCTAATTAAAATTAGATGAGTTCTCCCATTAACGCTATGAGTTTATCATAGTGGTTTCTTCTTACATGTTCAGTTGATATTGAAATTTTCTATATTTGTAAATATTAGAAACCGGCCTCAGTGGCTGAATGGTCACTCTCGAAGTGGACTAGACCACTGATGACGAGGATATTGGGGTTCAAACCTCGGTCGAGTGTATTGAGGGTTAATTTTCCACTCTCTCTCCACGCAAATGTGGGTATAATTCTTTAAAATATAGTCTTCCTAATCCTTAAAACCACTAGCGTAATTAGTACATAAGCGTAACAAGCATAAGCATTTCATAAGCATAGTCCTAACGGGTAGCAAGACGCGGTACTACAAAAAATTCGCAGTTTTTTTAAGACTATTGTTTGAAAATCCAAGCACTTTGACAATAATTTTAGTTTTACATTAGTTACATGAAAAAATAGATTGCAAGTAAATTGAATTAAAATGGAAATATTAATAAAAATATTTTCAATTTTGATTTTTTTTTTCTTAATAGATATTGGTACAATCCATAGTGTCGGACTTTCTCTCCGTCTATCTATCAATCAATCAATCAATCTCTCAATCAATCTATTCATCCATCTATCTTCATATCTAACTAATTCCTAGGGGTTAATAAGGTTTAATTTAGAGCAAATGTATTCTCATTTGTGTGGAGACAGAGTAAAAAACCATATTCGGTAGGCCTACACCCGACCGAGATTTGAACCCAGTTGTCCCCGTCACTGGCACTCAAGTATCTTGTGAGAGTGATGCCTTGGACCATGCGACCACAAAATTTGGGTTGTATACATGGTTATTCAGATCTCCAGGTAAAATTATACAGGTTGTAGGGGTGACAAGACAAGTATTTCCCTGTATGAAACTTGGTGTTGGTGACGCCAAATGGTTGGCGCTGTATACACTGAAGGGGTAAGCCACACATGTAGCATGCTACGCAAACTAACTCAGGCATCTCCATCACTACCTATCTTGAAACACACGTGATCTGCCGTTGCAACTTATGTATAAACACAGTGGTCGCCACTTTCAAAAGTTTCTGTATATTATGAACATCTCTCGTCATACAAACGTTCTGCTGCCAGTCCATAGCTCACAATTAAAAGTGAATCCACTTCCTCAGCATTGATGCCTATTAGCTCTCAATATCGGCCCTTGTCAGGGCCAACAACCATATCTTTGAAAGAACCAGCTATTTTCTTATGGGTACCTGTTGTAAGGCAATTCAATGGATGTTACTTTTAATAATTATTTACATCACACTACACTTGTAATGTGCTGAAGATTGATGAATTGTCTACCTCTCAATTGCATTCAGCACAAAATTTGACGTCTCGTAGCGGTGCCAATTGGTGTCACTAACCCCAAGTGCACTGCGTGGAAATACTTGTCTTGTCACCCCCTATATCCTCTATAATTTATTTTCTTACCTGGAGGTCTGAATAACTCTTTGTAGTAGCTATAATTATACAAATGCTTTTATGTTGGTCAACTAATTTATGTAGGAATTTTAACTTGACCAGAAATGAGATATTTTGGAGATTAGATTTAAAAAAAAATAAAACAAACGTTGGGATACATTTTTCGCCCAAAAAGTATAACTCAATCAACTTAAAGTTAATGAAGTAAATTTATAGCTCGACGAGAATTTTGTTGTTGTGAAACAATCGACGTAAATAAAAAATAAATAAAAGCTCTCTGAAATGATTGCGTGTGCATAGAAATTAAAAATAATATTTTTTACTTAAAACCACACAAGGATTAAATATAAATGATTTTAAAAATACACTTGCTAAAAAATTGTTTAAGACAACCAAGAGACCATGTCATTAATGAATTTTAATAGAGTTGTATTATAGTAAAATACTAAGGGAATAAAACAATATAGCGATCAATTATTTGCGATTTTCAAACTTTAGAGTGTTTACGTGTACCTTAGTTTTCTTATGAAAGGCAAATTGAATACAAATGCATATATATTTTTTTCAGTATTGATAGTGTTTTACTATATTATTAGTGTTATTTTATAAGTATTAATATAATATCTATCAAACGTGATATCTGCAGATCACATGAATTTACTTATGAATAAGTGAAAGTAGATCCTATAACTTTTTCTGTCAGATATGTCCATCCAATCATAAAAAAAATTGGGGTATACTTGTAGATAGACCAACGTAAAAATACACAGGACAAACTTCTTTAAAATTTTTAGAAATCAGTATGAATATCAGTAGAATTCAAATTTTATTGATATGTAGATATCAGTTTGTTTTTTCAGATTTTTACTTTCTTTCGACATCTCGGAGATAAAATATTGTGATCGTCAACAAAAATCGATTTTGATGAATTTCGACATTTCATGACCCCCAGAAAAAAAAAATCGCAATGCTGTATTTCTGTCTGTCTGTAACTCGGGCTAGAGCCGAAACTATTTTATCGATTGGGCTAAAACTTGGTATCTGAGGTTTTCATTAGGTCACCCCGAGGTTTTTTTTTGTAATGAGATATCCAACCGTAGAATTAAGGGTAGTTTACTGAAGGGCAAAAAGGGAAAGTATTGATTTTCGATCAAAGATAGAAAATCTTTTATTTGAAATAAATATTTGATAAAACTTACAGTTTCTAATCTATCAGAAAATATATATGTACTTCTTAACTAAGGTCTAAGAAAATGGATTTGATTCTTCTGACGGACAAAGATATTTCTCTTTTTCTCAATTTTTCTCTAACAGTTTTCCTAGTTCCTAATTCTATAGCGCAGGTAGGTAACAATGTATATTATTTAATGTATTATCTTTGATGTTGTATTTATACAACAATGTATAGACCTGTTATTTAGTTTAACAAATCTTATGAGCTTTTAGCCAATGTCTATTTTAAGAAATATGTTGGAGAAAGTCTGTGCGGTGCACCGTACTTTTTTTTTTGCTGGTTACGAAATAAATTCAAGCAGTTTAGATAACTTCATCCAACGCACATCGGCAAGAATGTACTTAGTAAGAATAGAGCACAATTAAAGAAACAGCGCTAAGTCGTAGTGTTATGGGTGTGCAATATCTGTTGTTAAACGATGTGATGGACGAATGAGTAGTCGGGAAATGTGCTTAGAATTCATGAAATGATTCTGAAATAGTACTTTTGTTGTGATCCTCCCCATTATAATGACACCTTCCCTTGGCAAATATAACTTAATATTCATTATGCTACAGGGTTTATAGTGGTTTTAACATAGAACACATATTATAATAACACGTATTTTCTTATTTGAGATAAAGGACACAACGTCATATTTACTTTTGAACATAAAATACAGTTATATTTATATATTTTTTATTTAAAACTTAAAAAGATTTTTTTTAAAATAAGTTTGATATAGAAGTACAGTAGTGTGAAAGAAGAAAATGAAATAGAAATGTAAACGTACTCCCAATATATGAAACTATATATTAAAAATAAATAGGAATACAATACTGACAGTTCTAAACGGATACTTGCAATCAATTTTATTACAATGTTTTATATTCGCACGGAAACATTTTTACGCCTCCGTACATACACATTGTTTCATATATTATATTAAATGATATTATTGCTTAACTAATCCTGGACATGCAACGATGTTCACTTGAATTAAATGTCAGGATGGTGTTCAAATCTCAACTGGATGTAGTGAGTGCGCTTTTACTACATAGTTTCTCACTTTCTATTCAGAAAAATGTGAGTACAATTCTACTTAATTCTACCTTCCAGATCCCTAATAAATTTTTTCTAGCCCTGCGTCTTACAGCCTGTTTGGGTTAAATGCATATGCACTATTTTGGTGAGGTAGGGATGAGTCAAGTTTAATTTGTAGAAAGTATGCCAGCATTTGCATGGAGGAATAGTGTAAACATATTTGGTAAAACACTTTCAGTACACACGACCAGGATTTGAACATCGTAATCAGCAGTCCAGTCTATTGCGAGTGTAACCTCTTAGACCATGCGGCCTCCGAAGCGGGTAGTTAGGTTAATTAAATGTGTACAAGCCAAACGGGTAATAAGACATTGTGCAAATAAATATTAGTTCAACATTGAAAAATTTAAGAATTTTATAAAAGAGAATAAATAATCTCAGTAAAACAGTTCCGAGGAAATGATATTAAGCTACAAAAAGTATTTTGAATTGACATTCATTGATCGATTCCATCAGTGAGCGTTTAAATAACGTCCTTGATTTGTTGCTTTAAAACTCGTAATATAGCAACACGGCAATTTTATTAACTACATTAATATATGTTTACTTGCTCCATTTATAGACGATGCCCCACGGGGAGAAAATAAACATAAAATAGAATGTCATTTGCTACGAAATCAAAACCAAATAAAGTAGCGTTTGTTGAAATTTTTCATTTTCTTTATTCCCAATATGCAACAATGTTTTTTATTTTATTCTTATTTTGTATCACATTGACAAACAAGTCATTTTAAAATAAAACGACGAGTTTTAGAATGGTTTTCAGGGAGTATGTGGTGTTGTGATTTAATGGATAAAATGTAAATAATGGATTTTTTTGACAAGAATATAATTGGAAAAATGTCAATTCTTATGTTCTTATTGTATGAAAGATTCATCATTGATATATTTTCTCTTGTATGTTCAAAGTTTCCCACGAAGACAATTACTTTTTTCAAATACATATTTTACAGAGGATGTCATGGGCGTTTTCAAAGTGATAAATTATTATTGGTGTATACGTAACCAATCTCTTGATAGCTATGAAAGCTTAAGTTATGTTCAACCTAGCCTGGTTAATCCTTACGAATCTGACATAAAAGTAAGCAAAACCCGAAATTATAAAAAAAGTCAAGAAAACTATGGTTTTTATTCGATCTTTGTTTGTGAAACTAAACTATTTTGAAAATGATTTTGTTGACATTCAACTTCTGAAAAACTATAAACAAACCTTAGGTCAAATTTATTTGATTATTATGCTTGAAAACTATAATGATAAGCCTATTTATTCTAGTTGGCTGGTGAAAGGAAGACTGGGGCTCAAATCCCGGCTGGCTGTACTAAGGGTGCTTTTTACTAAATGGCTTCCCAATTTCCTTTCACAAAAGTTTGGGTATATTCCCTCTTAATTCTACATTCTTCAACACTAACACCCTAGTTAACTTTCTGACCTTAAATAACTTGAAATTTCATGGCCGACAGAAAGTAGGCTTGTTATTAAACTCTATCCTGAGACAATTCCACTCCATCCAATCCCTAACCTGACACACAGCCTCCTTCAAATAAATTTTCCCATCATCCCATCATCGACGTTTCGGTCTACCAAGAAATATTAATTCTTAATGTTGCTCAATAAATTGTAGTGTACACACCTGCCATCACCCATACTCGACACACTAAGTGGCGTAACTAACATTATGAAGGAGGGGAGACTGAAATTATAGATACACAAGTCTTACTTTATATTTCCTTGTTTAACCGTCGGTTTTGCAGATACGATATTATAATAATCACACGACACATAAATATTTTATAATAGCACACTCAATTAGAAATATTTTAATTTTAAACATATATTGAAACCAAATTAGCTTACAATTATTTGAACTATCACAGTACGCCAAACAATGATTTCAGATTAAAAACTAAACTTAACTAACAATAGTTTTTAGAAAGTAAGTTCTATAGTGTCCAAACGTCATAAACCTTTCATATTTCCAGATTAATTGTACAAATATTAGAATTTTAAAAATACTTGCCATATTATTTAGGTTACTTCAATTTAGTTTCTCTAGGATAGAACCAAGTTCTCTTGGATATTAGCATTATTAGCATTCTATAATATCCCTGCGGCCATCCATGATGGTCTGATGGTTAACCACTACCGCTGGTTATATCACTTTATAACAGCATTTGAAACTTCCTTTAATAACTACTAGTTGAAAAAATGAGACCAACATGAAAGTCCATTTCTTAATAAATCGCTTTTCTTATTTGAAATATCTAGAGAGAACCAAGACCAACCTGGCCAATCACCATACAATTTAACATTGAAAAACACCCCTTAAAATGTGCTCCCAATCTAATTCTCTATACACTTTGGAATTTCTATCCAGTTCTTTGGAAAGAGCGGTAAAAATACCCCTTGTTTAAATAAAGGAAGCTCTTTTACATGCATTAATTTTGTAGGTGTGTTTTTTCTTAGATATGACATTTATTTTATGGGCTAACGGTCAATCACTTTTATAAGGGGGCACTTGGGCTAAGGCTTTAACTTTGTACACGCGAAAATATCCAACTTTACTAATATATAACAGTTGTGCCCATAAAGTCAAACATCCAGTTAATATGTTACAAATAATAAAAAAAATTAAATACTCAAATAAAGAGATAAATTTGGGAAAAAATAACGGCTTGCACAACTTAAAATATTATGATAAGATGATGTTACTATTAAAATTAATATATATATATATATAACTTTTTATTATTTACATTTAATAAACAATATTAATCATTGATTTGTTTTTCACTGTGATATTACTTTGGTGTATTAATAAATCTATTACTACTTTATTTTATTAAACACCATGCATTTTACATCCATTAGTACTCCCCACCTGTGGCCTTGGTCAGTTTTTTATTCTAGCCATATATATTCCTATACCGGCTGGTCAGGCCTGTCGTAGCTTCTTGTCTTATAATAAAACTTAGCACTAGGACAGGTACAAGATCCAGTCTCCGACCGTTAATTGATCACTGTAAAAGTGTAAGCCCACATTTCATCAATGATAAATAATTCGATCATGCCGGTTATCGACCTCGGGACCCTTAGCTCAGTAGACAGACATCCTACCAACTGAGCTAATGTGTCGGATCAAAGTTACATGAATAATATGGATATTTATCATCTTGACAATAGTTTTACTATTATTTTCCATCAAAATATTCTGTTACGATAACATTCCAAGGGATTGTAGTGGAAGAAAGGTTGTAATTTATTTTTATATTTTTAACACTGATATTTATTTTAAAAGCAAATTGCAGTTAGGCTCTTGCATTTAAGAAGTAGATCTTACGAAAAAAAGAATGGGCATCACTGATATATGTTAGTGAAAAAAGTTCAATATATCTTTGTATTTTTTTTGCATTAAATTAAAATAATTATTGTAATACTTCATAAACTCGATCACATTCAACTTATTCTTATTAAGGGCATCACTTGATATATTTCTTAAAACAATTAAGTTGTAATGGTCCTTTATTGCAAGTCACATTATAATTCGAACCTTTGGTTGGTTATCTAACATTACTAATTCGGTGAACAGTAGACCTTTCTCCCTCCATTAAAAAAAACAAAAACTAAATACATATTGCTAACATAGGCGTACCTACAGCGAGGGCAGATGAGCAATGCCCCCCTCATCCATTAATGTTGCTTCGAATATATTTTTAAATGACACAGATAATGTAAGAAATAATTACTTGGTGGGAGAAGGATGCATTTAACTTTAGTTACAATAAATTAACAACTTTAAATAACTTCAATAGGAATCTAATTTAAAATATCCAGGTGATGATCACTTTAAATAAATTATAGAAGCATCGAATTAAAAAAAAATTCTATGGGTGATCCACTATAAATATCTTTTAGAGACTTCTGATTAAAAAACTCCAGACAATGACCACTCTTAATAGATTCAAGGGGTATGTGAATTTCAACCATTTTTACCGGGTGGGTCTCGTATATCTTGACATTAATAAACTATTCAACGATAACCCCTTTCCATTTCACTCTATTAGGGCTTGAATTTTAAAAAAAACCAAAATATTTCTGGCCAGTTACCTGAAAAGAACCTTACACAATTGTATTTATACAGCTCAAGTGGTTTGGAAGATACGGGAAAAAAGACATTGCTTCATTGCCTTAGTGGTTATATTTGAAAAATCACAAAATACTCTGACGCGCTACCTAAAAGAACATACTTAACAAGTTTCATCTTTCCAGCTTAATCGGTTTGGAAGATACGGTTATTCGTTTAAAAATGTTACAACCCCAATCTCACTCCTTTAGGGTTTGAATTTCACAAAACCCCTTCTTATCGGATACTAGAAAGGAACATTCCTGCCATATTTCAAAATTCCAGGTAGAGAGGTTCAAGATATAAGGTGATTAATCAATGAATGAATGCGTGAGTCAAGGCTTTCATATTTATATAGGTATATACTAGCATGAAGGGCATCTTTGCAAGGGAAAATTATTTTAAAGAAAAAATAGTGAAAATGTTAAAAAGTGAAAAAAGGGTAGAGAGTAATCTAATTTATTTTATAAAACGGGTACTAAATAAAATGAGTAGAATGTTTAGAAGGGATTAAAATAATATAAAGAGCAGCAAGGAGGAAAAATCTATTATTTTAGGGTTAAGAGGGTAAAAATGGTAAAAGTGACAAAAAGGGTCAAAAGTATGTATAATAAATTTTATTAGGTTTTTTACCACTTTTAAGTTACCCTCTTTTTCCGTGTTTACCCTTTTTGCACTTTTTACTCTTTTTGATATTTTTACTTTTTTGCACTTTTTACTTTTATTCTTTTTTTAATTTTATTCAATTTACTTATCATATTTTTTCACTTTTTACACCTTTTTACATAAAGTTCCTGGCTATACCCGAAAGAAATATTTTAGGATAAGTTAAAACGGATAAGAATTAAATCTAGTTTTTTTAAAGAGTATGTTAAAGATAAAAGAAGATATAAAGTGTAAAAGGGCATTAATTAGGGGTGTGCGAGATTGATTTTTATCGTTCAAGACAAGAACGACAACGAAACCTAACAATCGAAACAAGATCGGGAAAGAAAATGTTAAAATCTCTTAATTCGGTTCGAGCACGAGATGTAAAAATTTATCATTAGTTGTTCCTAAATTTTCTGACCATATCTTAACACACTGTGCAATATTTTATTTGTTAAATGAATACATAAGCCCTAATAGCGGAAATTTAAACAAATATGTAAAATTTAAAACTAAAAAAAATCGGACGCTAAGAGATGAACCATTAATAGCACCAAAATGTTATAATATGAAATATATAACTCACCTAGGTGGCGTGTTAGCTATCGCACTAGTTTCATGTTGATCTAGACTGCCGAGGACGGGGAGATCAAGATTCAAATCTCCCTCAGGTGAGCCGGGGTGGTTTTCCTAAATGGTTTCCACTCTCCCTCCACGCAATTGCGGACTCACTTCCTCTAAATTAAACCTTCCCCATTAACGTAATTAGTAAACAAGCGTAGAGCCCAAACGGTTAGTAAGACGCGGTGCTAGATTTTTTTTAAATACATAATTATCTTTCCCAGTTCACTCTCATGTAAAGATATATAGTGAGCGAGTGGAAGAGAGAAAGAGGGAGAGAGAGACAGACGATGATTCTGCTCTTTCTAGAATATGTTTGCTTGGATCTCAGCCGCCAAACTTGTCTTCTAAGTTTGTTAGTTTGCTCTTCATATAAGGGTCATCTTGCCGAGGTTTCGAGAGGACTGTATTCTTGTTGGTTTGAGATCCTAGTGATTACTTCAAGAAGACAAGAGTCCTTATACCGACACACTCAAAGTTAAGACACTTTTATCACCAAAGTTCCTTTTAGTTTGCCGAATAAAGGGGCTTAGGGAACCCCTGTTATTTTTGACCCAAAGTGTGAAATGGGTTATAAGTAACTTAATCAAAAGGGTGTTAATACCACATAGATATACACACAACTATTTATCCATTATAAAATTAATTTATAAACTATTTTAATATTAAAAAAAATGTTATTGTAATAAATTGGATATTTCCTTTTTTATGGAATAATTAAATCTGATTATGTGTATCCGTATATGTGCCATTTTTTCTAATCACGTTTTACTATCTGTCCAGGCTATATGCATTTTAATGACTATAGCTTGGTATAAATGAGGAAGGTAAAATTTTGTGAAAATCTACCCTAATTATCTAAGGAGAGTAGAAAAATATATATAGGAAAAATACCCTTAACACATCTGGCCGGAATACAAACGCCGTTATAAATACATAGTAAATATTTTATCAGTGACATGTGGTTGTAATTTTTTAATTACATGGTAACAATATTCAAATAATTTAACGATTAAAATATAATAATGTAAAACTGCGGTTGTTGGTATTCCTTAAAGAAAGAACATTTGGTTAACACATTTTACTGTAAACCTAACATATTAAGCACAGTCGTCTAAATCTACTCAATACTCAACTTTGTTTCGTAAATCTCTTTGAATAAAAGTTGATAATACTTGTGCATCGACCGCAACCATCTTAAGTCTCCACCATATCTTTCGCGAACGTCTCTGGGATCAATAACTTTTACGGATTATGTATAGTGCTTCCTAGATTAGGCGACTTATAACTTAGCCATTGTCTTTTAAGTCTTGTTCTTCACAGTTTAATCCCATGTCGATAAAGCTTATTTTGCGATCATCTTCCATAGTTGTTTGCGACCGTCCTCTAGCTAAGTGAGTTGGGTTAAAACAACCAGATTGTTTACTACATTACTGTGAGTAATATTCAAGGGAAGCTAACGGTCTTTTTAGGTCGATACGTGTACGGACTGTTCAAATAATTACCTACTTATTTATACACACAGCTTCATAAACCTTACTTGAATTAGATTATCAATATTCATGAATAAAGAATTATAACTTTGATACAGGCTACCAAAAATTGGTTTCTGAGTGCACCGCATGAATGTAAATAAATAATTTCAACACTTTCATATAATTTTTTGTGTTCACTTATTTGCAAGTTTACATGAGAATCCAAGCAATTTCATATAATTAGACAGATTCTATAATGTTTAATAAACCACTATGTTTTATGAGCTTTTTAAACTTAAAATAATTTATTTGAATAAAGACCCCCTTTTGAATGCATTTTGAACAGATTGCTTTAAGGGATAAAGTATTTGGGGAAGTTTTCAAAAGAAAGTTAAATGGCTTAGACTTAAGATCTTATCTAACTTCAGGTTGGCCGGGAAATTAGATGCTTACACGATTACGCCAAAATTAGAAGTCTCATAGTGTTATGATTTTTTTAAATCTTAAATTAACATAAAAGAAAATGGAATGAAATCGTTTCAGCTCTTTTATTTACATGTTTGTTTTAAGTGTATTTTAAATTATTTTTAAACATCTAAATTATACTGTCTTTAAGTGAAGAATATAGAAAATAGAACTATGGTGAGAAGTCTGGTTCGAAATGTATGACCTATCTTGAGATCAAAATTTTAAAGACGCTGTCTAATTGATGGAACAAATCAACACACTGCAGTTTTTCTAATGAGAATGGCCGTTTTGAAGCTTAAAAGCTCCTAAAATAACCCTCAATTGTCTTAATAATCCGTCCGATTTACCCGAAAATTTACACTAATGGGGTAGGAATGAGGATAGTAGGATTATTCAGAGGGAAATTATTCACACTATGGTAAAGGGAGAGTGGTAAACCAATTATATATTTAAAAAAGACACCCCCAGTACATACGTCCGTGATTCAAAACCGAACCTTACATATTCACCGGTAAACAAGACAAGACGAGACTGACTCCATAATTAATACACGTGCCAAACTGGGTGGATCACCCTCCCTGCTCATGTGACCTCCATTAGTATTGTATGTATTTCTCAGATCGAGAACGTCGAGGTTCAAATCTAGACCTGGTAGTATTCGGATGTATTAAAAAAAAAGGTTTTCCACTCTCCTTCCACACAAATGTGTGTACATTTTCCCAAAAGTCTTACCTTCATTATCCCTACTCTATTAGTGTAACTGAGTGGACTGGTCAGACAGGTTGTAAGACGCGATGAAAATGCGCGCGCGCGTGCGCACACACACACACACACACACACACACACACACACAAATACATAGCCTAGAAACAATTTATCTGATTCTTTTACGCCCCAATTTGGAATAGAACCAATAATTCCACATGTTATAATTTTCTTTCAACTGTTACCGCCTCTGAACCATAAATACACATAATGCATTTACTTTTACCTTGGGGAATAGGCTCTTATCATATTTCCCTCTGCATTTTTTAGGGGTTTCATCCCCATGAAGCGTGTGAATCTTGGTCGTTCAGTAACGGGTCATGAACGCCTCCTTTATAATCTAGACCAAACCAAACTGGGCTAACCTGGTAAGACCTGTTCTCTTGCAACGAGAGAGGACAATTTCTTGCTTCGTCGAGCATTGCCGAGCGTTCGGTAAGGGGTAGAGGTTGGAGGGAAGAGGGAGAACATAGGGTGGTTATGGGGGCGGGAGTTTGAAGGGTTGTGTAGCCTCGCTTTTACATGAAAAAACAAGTGGGCATATTACCCCTCAAGCAGAAGAAATAATCGTTTACTTACCGTGCCTCCGGATTCAAATGGCAAGGTGGCATTAAACGTTTTAAAGAGGTAAATACTAAGAATATATATATATATATATATATTTATAAAATATACTAATTTATTGCATAAATAATAATCAGCAGCTTGATGATAGCTCAGATGTAAGTTGATCTCTAATTTGTATCCCAGACCTCATTTTCCATTGCACCCTTAACAATTAGAAGGTGATTGTTGATCAGATTTATGATCAAGTTAACCAGCCAAAATACCCCATCAACCTTTTGATTCTTCTATCATCATGCTGATGGGAAACATAACCTATACATTTTGATAATTGAATACTTTTTAGCATTCTTATTTTAATTCTTAATACAATTAAATTATGTGTTTTATAAATGTATTATGAGTTTGACTTATTTTATATGATAGTGGTGTCAATTATGGTCATTTCAGATAAAGTTATTCAACTATACAATGAAGTTAAGGAACAAGTTGAGATCCAAAGCAGGTACAGGAAAGAAGTTAGCTTTTCTTTAATCATAGATAAATATAATTTAGAATGGGGTTTGGACAGAGTGAGTTTTAATGTATATATTTATTAATATCTCTACAAAATTGTTTAAAACTTTTTACTAAGGAACTTGCACGAAATTGCAATTCCCTGAATTAGATTTATAAATATAATGCAGCCTAGGCTACCAGAGCGATAACATAAAGTTTACAGTACGCCATAGTCAATGTTATGCATATGTTTATGTCATTTCACAATCAGATTGATTAGTTGATCATATCTATGGTCAGGTTATCGGAGATTTTGATCTCTAATTAGCTTTGTTGTGACCCAGTTTTTTAAAATCTAGAATCAAGCTGATTGGAAATCCGGCGATAGAAAAATAAGTATGATAGGTGTACAACCAACCCTCACAGTGTCTTTCTAACTTTATCATATACATAAAATTTAAAGCAAATTTTTATGTTTGTATGTATGTTACAACAACAAAACCCAGAGATTTAGAATACTAAAACTTAACACATGTGACTAAAGAAGACGGAAGGTTTTTAAAATTTGGAAAACTTTCTTTTATCGAAAACAAAATTAGTAATTATGTGATTTGACAAATTCAATGGTTACTTACTAATACATTTTCATTGTTCTGCATAATTTAACAAAATAAAGTATAAAACATTAAAAAAATACCAATGGCTTAGTGCAAATTACTCGTAGAATCATTGCTAAAATTGGTTAAAATGGTTACATTATTTCTAATAACTATTAAAAATTTGATATTATTAATGTAATCTTACTTCTTTTTTGAGTTGAGTTTTATGGTTTGATAGCACTTATATTCTAAATACACGTTAGATTGGTCTTAAAAGGTGCAATTTCAAATCATGCTCCCTGTGGTTTTTATGTATATTTGATGTAGATGTTAGATTTTTCAAAACAAAAGCTTGCTTGAAAAAAATCACTATTAAGTATTTTGGGGTAAATACAACACTTAATTAGTCAGTGTGTGAAGTTTAATCTTTGTAACTGTTCGGCAAGGGACTAAACACTCGTGAGCCTCGGTTTAGTTTCAGATTGTATTAATATATGACGAACAGAAGCTAAACATTTTATTTTATTTCTGCATTTAAAAAAAATTGTTACTTTCACATGCGTACAGAGTATAAACCTTGTAGTTACTGAATATTAAAATTGAGAGTTTTAATCATAAAGGTATCATTTATCTGGCTCTGACTAAGCCAAAACATATAGATATTTCTTTCTCTCTGTGTGTGTTTGGTAGCTCTCTTGTGAATAATGATCTTACCCTATTTAATTCACAAGTGTTACTTATTAATATGACTATCCAATAAAGATTTCCGATGGATATGAACTCATACACACACAATTCAACAGTTTTGGCACCCTACATATACTAGCACACATATATTATTTTAAACGGTTTCTCAAATCTTCATACTAATATTTATTGAATTAAACCAAATTATATATGTACAATACAGCGGAACTTGGTCTATCCAACCCTCATTGATCCGGATATCCGGTTTATCCGGAATTAAATTTCATATTGATTAATTTTTTATAACAAATTATTATGGGACAAATAATAATTTTTATAACACATTATTATGGGACGAGTAAGCGATATATATATACATTTTTTTTAACTCCTCTCAAACACTTTAATTAATTACAATACTAGAGTCGCAGTGTGAGTAAAGTACTGTAATGAACTATATATTATTATATTTAGCACCACGTCTTATTACCCGTTCGGGTTATACGCTTTAAGTACTAATTACGCTAATGGATTAGGAATTGTGAAGGTTGAATTAGAGGAAATGAACCCGAATTTGCGTGGAAAACCATTTAGGAAAAACCACCCCCAGTTCACCCGACCGAGATTCGAACCTCGATCTCCCCGTCCTCAGCAGTCGAGCTCAACACGACTAGCGCGTTAGCCAACTACGCCAACGAGGCGGGTTGTACTGAATTAAAACTGTACTTTAATCAGTGGTACAACAGGTCTACTGTACATTATATCATAACTTATTCGGAGCGGTTGTAACATATTTCAAATGTCTTTTAAATTGTTGTTTTGAAAATTAGTTGTGAGTTGTAGTAATATGGTATATTAATGAATGCATTTTTCCTATAATTTTATTAACTATCAGGACTTTGGTTAATCCGGAGACACCAAGTCCCAGTTAGGCCGGATGGACAAGGATCACCTGTATACATATATATATATATATATATATATATATATCACCACACCTTACTTTCAGTTGGGGCTATATACCACATTAAATGAGATGAATTAAAATACACAATTATTCCAACTGAAAATTTAATGTAATATTTTTGGCCATAGTGGATAACGTATTGTAGAGTAGATTGTAGAATGGATTTATTAAGTGGAGAACCAAGATGATAAAATGGCAGTTAACGGTGGCTCAAGTTTTCAATGGGGTTGAGCAGTGTGCGATAGTGCATGGTAGCTCAGGATAGCTCAGTTGGAGAACAATGATGCGCTAAGCCATCAGTTACAGGTTAGATTTCATTGTACAGGTGTCGGTTTTCAGCTAATTGAAACCCAGGTTCCTCGTAAAAGCTGTCCGGGATTTCATAACTAATAATACTTTATTAAAGAATATCACGATGGAAATGTTTGCTATGATTTTTTTAAAGTTTTTATTTATTGCATTATTTGTTAAGCTGAATAATGAGGATTATTACTTTGTTAGGCAAAAACTTTCTTAATTGAGTTAGTTTTTCTATATTTCTATTTGATACAATTATTTACTTAAGAAGTAAATTTTTTAATGTGTGCATATTTAAATAAAAAATTAAATAGGGTTTTAACTATTTATGCTATAATTATTTTGCTTAGTGCTCTTATAGAGAGAAACATAAAGCCACATAAAAAACTCTACGATCCTTCCTAATCTCTTTAAAAAAATTTTTTAATGTATATATTGAAGTAAATAGTTTCAATGTTAATGTTAGACATGATTTTCGTAACACTTTCTAAAATGCACATTAAAAAAAATGTACTTAGCAGTGAGACATTTCATTTTTAAGTTCTCTTTTTTTTCTCTTCTAACGCTATATACCTTTTAGTCTACATAATAATGTAGACGTACTTTCCGTTGAGAGTGCCGAAGTAATGGTTTGGGTTGGGAATAAAATAAATGGTGTCTATGTAAAAACTCTTTAAGTCAATGCATTCAGTAATCTTGAAATAACATTTTTAGCAATTAGAGAATTTCAACTAAATTATAAGAACAATTAATCCCGCTTCGGTGGCCGAATGTTCTAAGGCATCACTCACTCAATAGGCTATACTGCCAAATGCGGGAATATTGTGGTTCGAATCTTGCATAATGAAGGTGACTTTACTAAATGGTTTTTAACTCTTCCTCTACGCAAATACAGATATATTTCCTTCCTACCAATTCAACTTCCTCATCCATAGCACATTAGTGTAATATTTTCATAATCATATGACCTGAAGTGGTATTAGAACAGGGGACAGCAAAAAAGAGAATAAGTTTATTTTAAATGATCATCATTTTCTGAACTATGGGATAGCTTCTAACATGAATAACATTTAACCACATATCAAACTAAAAGACAGAAACTAGCGAGCCAAACCGACCGAGCAGCTGGAGCCGTTGTTGATGATAGTGCCAACATTTGTGGATAGAGTGTGTCACGCGGTCAGAACAATGAGCCTTCAGGTTTTTAATAGCATTTTTATAAGCCGGAGCTGCCACTTATTTATTCACGTCTTTCATTTGTCCTCACGAGGAAAAGTTTGACGCCATTCCAGAGCCACTGGAAGCGCCGGGGATCGAATGTGGGCTCTATGGATCTGTAGCCAAGAACTTTGACCACTAGACCACATTATATCTAACATTATTATAACATCTAGTAATTAAAAGTGAGCTCATTGACCCAAAATAGTGGTTTCAAATAATTTATATATTTTCTTCTGTCTTGGTTGTTTGATAAGGTTCCTTAAATTTATCCTATAAAACTATTGAATGTAATGAAAAGACGTAGAAAGCTCATTTTTCTAGGAGAGGGGGAGGGTTTCGCTTAAAAATTTGACCATACCTTTAGCCAGTAAAGATTTTTACGTGTATACAAACCTACTCTTCTAGGATATCCTAGATATTATCTAATCTCTCATATTGTAATAGGGTTCGGACCCCCCTAGAACCCTCTGTCTACGCTATTGTATTCTGCATAGCAAGTACAATAAATTGGCACTGTCAATACCTTTGAAGTATGAGATATACCTTGGTTTTCTTACCAATGGATACTTAAAGTTTCTTTTAAAAATCTCAAACATGTTTTGCGGTCAAAATTTATCAGTATTAGTGCTATCTTGTAGGTGTTAATGTTATCTATCAAAAGTAAGAATTGCAGATCACATTAATCGATGTATGAATACATAGAATTAGATCTAGTAACTTTTTTATCTGCCAGGTATGTCCATTCATAAGAACATTGAGGTGTAGTAAATAGTGTATTCCTAAGACATACTAGCAATAATAAGCATACTATACAATGTATCATTATACATTTGTCAAGCTAGTTGGTCAATTTATAAATAAACTCCACACGAACTTTCTAGCTCTATTGTTTGAAAATAGAAATATTTACTAAAAGCTCATAATATATGTGAAACGAAATAACATACACTAGCAAACCCAAACATATATTGCACTATACTTATGTACAACTTTTTTTTTAAGTCCAGGTTTTAAATTTTATAATTTTGTTTTAAATAATTAATGTCCTCATTTGTATGTTTGGACCAATAAAAAAGATCAATGTTGGGTCCACAAGGATCAACACTTCGTATTAAAATTTCAACTTCCTTTTAAAATTTCCGACATTTTATTAGGTGTTTCAAATCTCCATTTTATCGCATTGCTATTAAATTCATCATTTATAAATTTTGACCAATAAAAAATGTAAATATTTACTATTGAGTCTAAAATGAAGGAGATAGATCATTGTTGTACAAAAATTTCTCCTAAGAGGTTTAAGGAAAAACAACATACATTTTTAGAGACTTACTTATATTTAATTACTCTATGGCATTGGAGAATTACTGCGTTAAAACTTAAGTAATATCTCTTTACAACTAAAGCTCACAAAATTGTATTAATATATTTGCCAATATCTCAGAAACGGTTGGATTTATAAAAATATATTTCATATAAACCTCTTTTATTTTTAATAGTACTACAATTTTACAATGATAAGTTATTTAGTATCTCAAATAGTTGCGGAGATACGGAAGTTTCTGCTTTTGTAAATTACCCTAAAATTCATTTTCACGGTAAAATGAAAATAGCCAGTTTATTTATAATATTAATCAACGCCTAGATACGAATTTTAATCAAAATCAATTTTCAGAAAATCGATTTTTTCTCTTTTCACCCTTTCTTAAATTACTCTTAATTTTAAGTTTAAACAGACACACAGACATACGTCATTGCAAAGACCACTTTTTTAGGCTTTGGGGGGTGTTGAGACGTCGATATCCATCAAAATTTCAGGTTAGATTTTCTTTTGTGGTCGCAATACTTTTACCTTTTGTTTTCGTAAAGTTAAAAAATATATATATTTACGTATAGCTTGAAATTTATTGGTTTTATAAAAATATGCTTCATTTAAAATATTTGTATTATAAATAGATCTACATATTTGTTACGATAAGTAATTTCATATCTCAAATAGTTTAGGAAATATTATAAAAAAGATAATTTACACATCAGACCGGAGCCCTTAAAGTTATTTTGCCAAAATATTGAGAGAATACCATTTTGTTTGGAATATTTATAAATGTTTAGAAATTAAATTTAATAAAAATCGTTAGAGCCGATTTTGAGAAAATCTTTTTGCCATTCAGTAAACTACCCTTATTTTTAGGGTTAGATATTTAATTCCAAAAACTCCTCGAGACAACCATATAAAAACCCTAGATATCAAGTTTTAGCCCGATCGGTAACATAGATTAGGCTCTAGTTGGTGGTACAGACAGACTGACAAAAAGACTGAAAGTCAAAAACAACTTTTTTGAATTCGGGGGGTCATGAAACGTCAAGATTCATCAAAATATTGAGTTCGATTTTTTTGATGATCACCATACTTTCTCTACCTGTAAGATAGTGATAAAGTAAAAATATATGTAATGTGATAACTGTTAAATTAGCTTTGAATTAAAAATTGATTTTTTTAAAAATTTAATGTATTGACATCTATAGTTATTCATAGGAAATATCTGAACTGTTGACCACAAATCGATAAAGAAGGACTTGATTGAATTTTGTACTAGCCTAACTAATTTTTTTTATTTTACTTAGCACCACGTCTTACTACCCATTCTGGTTATACGCTTCCTTACTAAATTGTTCCGTGATGTTTTTAATAGTATTTAGTAATAATTCTAAAAAGTTTTGCAGAGGAATGGAATTCTGCTAATGTTAATTATTCTATTCAAGTAAAAATTAGATCTTGGTATTGCTCTGACGTAGTTAAAAATAAGTAAAAAACAAAAATAATTGCGAGTGTGAGATATTTAAAAGTTTGACGTGTCCTAACATGTGGTTAATGTGTTTGCTAGACAATAGATAATAAGTTTATATTTATTTAAAGTATTTAAATTGTACTTTCTGACCTGACTGATTATATCAGAAAACGAGAATTTCTATGAGCGAAAGCAAAAAGGTCTACCATTTTTGCCGGGAAAGGTATTTTAAAAAACTTCCAGGGTTATTTGACATGCTACTATCAACGTCGGACCGATGGCCTTACTTCCCCTTCGAAGGAAGTTGTGCTACGGATTTTTATTGCTCAAGCAGGGGCTCCGAAATCTCTTTATACTTGAGGAGGAAGGGGGTGCTCAGCTGAGAAGGATCTGGGGGTCCTTCCCGTGTAAATTTTAAACCCTCGATAACTCTTGAAGCTATTATAAGGGGGTTTATTCTTCATGGGTATTACTTTTTTAGACTGCCTATATGGTCTAGGGGTAAGTTTTCCTAGCTACAGATCCAGAGGCATCGAGTCTAATCCCTGGAACTTCCGAATTCTATCTGTGAAGCAATGGGTCTAAAACGTGGTCAAACTTACCCTCATGACAAATTAGAAGATATTTGAATAAAGAAGTAGAAGCTCTGGTTTAGAAAATTGAGAATAATGACCGAAGGTTTCGTTATGTTGACCCTACGACACCCTCTAACCAGATATTTTGGTACCATCAACACTGTCGCTGGTGGCCACTAGGTCGATATATCTCGCTTATTGGCTCATACCACGGAGATTACTTTTTTATGCTTTTCTTTGTCATCAAGTATAGTAATAACATAGTATGAAGAGAGGATAATAAAATACAAACATCGTTTGGTCAACAATGAAAATTTGTACTTTATTTGTTACTATACAGGGGGTAGAACCATATTTATGAAATGGGACAGTTAACAAAAAGAAAGTTTTATGTGCTACCCACAAGCCAAAGGAGTGTTAGGAGGCTCTCCTCCAGATTACTTTGAAATGTCGATGCCCTTATAAGCTATTAAGAATAAAATTATGAAAATTTAAATCATTTTTAAGTTATTAGGAGTGATCCTCACCTAGAAGATTTTTGAAATTTGAATTATTCTCTAAGCTTTTTATGGACGAGACTTTTAAGGTCACGTAAAATAAATTTACGAAAATTTAAATTCTTTAAAATTTATTTGGAGTGGTTCTCGCCTAGAATATTTTTGAAATTTGAATTCTTTTTTACGCAATATATGACCTAGATTATAAAGCTCATTCAAATGAACACATCTCTCAAAAAATAAAATCTTGGGAAACTATAATATTATTTTGAGTTTAGAAAGAAGTATTATAATTCTAACTAAACTTTAAACATTAGCAGATTATTTTTAGATTGATTTTGATCCAAACCCATCTTTCAGCTCCATATGCTTTAATACCAAAGTTAGCTAAATACATCTAAAGGGAGACTGATTTACTAGAGGGGGTGGATGGAATTATTTTCCCAACTTTGGCAATGACCTTTTGTACTCATCAAACCCTCCCCTCACCTCATAGCCTCAGTTCCACCACTACTCATACTATCTATCAAAGATCAGAAGAACATATACTTTATGCATGAACATATTAAATGTACTATTAGTAACTTTGGTAACTATAAGATACTAAGGTTGTTTTTAATCCTACCACAATACGTTAACTTAATAACAAGACTTTGGCCCTACATTCTGGCATCCTTTCGACCGAAAATAGACTCTCACGGGTAGTGGATAAGTAAAAATATGTATTTTAAGCCCGGTTTATTTCTGATAAAACCATTTATTTTTCAAAACGCATTAAAACAGGGTTGATTAACTTTTAAATTCTCAATATTCTCCAGGATTTTCAAACCAAAGAATTTATACTTTCCCAGTATTTCATATGAATAGCTATACGCAGAAAAAAAGAAAACTCTCTTTTTTCTAAGTTTTTGGCACAAACTGATTAAAAATTTTTTGGAGATAAAACTAATAATTTGCATTTGGTTTTGCTCTCTATCTCGTATTTCTCAGATTATTATAAGTATATCAGAAAATTATAGTGAATTTTTATATTTTCTTTTACTTCTCCTTGACTTTCTCTTATCCCCCCAAATTTCCTTGACTTTTTCAGTTTTTCCCAGTTTTCCAAGTTCACGTACCCTACTATCAGCTCTGTCAAGGGGGAAAATTAATGAGCCTTTAAAGTACGTACAGCGTAATCAAATATAATTTAACAATAATGTTTAAAAGAGGTACAAACAAATTCAAATATTTTATTCAGATCACAACAAGAGAGCTTTTAATAACATTTCTAGCTTTTTAATTCTATTAGGGTGGAACAATATGGTCAAAAAATATAAATTTTAATCTGTGGTTTGAAAAAATCCTTTTCTTCGTGTCCAAATTAAACTTTCAATTGAACCCATGAAATTTTATTAAATCGAGTGATTCTATTTGAATAATTAGGCCTATTACACTTTGGCATATTTTAAAAATAAAGCAATTACATATATTGTTTTATGATATCATTCTAAATTTTTTTATGTAAGTAAAATTTACTGTAAAATTAGGTAATTTAAATCATCAATTATAAATATGAGAATATTATTATAGGCCTAAAAGCAAAATTGTTTCAAAGAAAGTAAGATACTTGTTTATTACTAAATTAACACGGTTCATTTGAAAGACTTTTCACTGTAATATAAATTTAAGAGTATGATTTTATTAAATAATTCATCATATCCTGATAAGAATATTATCGACACAGGAAGAAAATTTTTAATTAATCTACATTTCTGGCGGGCAAAAAATAATGGTATATTAACTTTCAAAACTTTTTTAAAAATATTTAAGGTTAATTAAACATTTTTAAAAACATTCATTTTGTTAATAATCTTATCTTCATAAATAATGTAAATGGGCTACCTGTATAAAAACATGTTTATGAAACAAATCGCTATAATTTGTATATTTGAGGCAAATCCATTACATAATATTCACCCTCACATCCTTTCGTCATAAAAAATAACTCAATAGGAAAGAAAAAGTCAGGTAGATTCTGAAGGACTCAACCACACGACGTTGCCAATTTATATAATATTTGATTGGAGTTGCTAGTCTTACACCCAAACACACACGAATGGCAATATTTCTCCCGTAATAAAATCCTGCATTCTTTTAGAGCTTAGAGAATATCTCAGCATCTTAATCACTTAACGTAATAGAAATAGAGTATAATTCACCTGTTTGTCCTATAGATTACAGTGTAAAGTTTGGTAAACTCTTTCAAAACTAACTCTTAAAAAATGTAAGGTTAAGATGGAACCAGACCTTCTTCTGAGCCTCTTCGACTACCATTTTATAGCTGATGGTGAGAGGTTGATTATACGACTCTTACAAGTGTTTTGAATATGCATGAAAATATTGGGGAGGCTTAAGATAGTCACAGCCCCTCAACTATAAAAACATGGGGGGGAGGGGACTTTAAGCCTCTCCGGGCCCCTTCTTCCAGAGCCACTGCAGCTCAAGAAATATTGTATTGAATAGGCCAATTTGAATTTAAGAAAAGTTTTGTTTAATCTTTGATAACATTTATGATAAATAGCGTAGATAAAAACCTTACCTTAGTCAATAGTGCGTCTACCTACTGGGTTCAAGGTCTTGTATTCTATGCTTTGCATTGCCGACAATTCAAACATAGCTGTAATTAGAACGATAAATTGATGGCTGAAATATTGTGTTCTATGTTTATTATAGAATTAAGTTAGTTTGTAAGAAGTCAGACGTTGTAATAGTTTGGCCCAAAAATGTTAACGTTAAATACTCTAAATATTAAAAACTAAGTGCATATAATTATATATTTTATATAGAGATTGTATTATAAAACAATTTGAGGGTTTATTGAAATAATTATAAATATTTAGACACAAAATATAAAGTTTGAGTTTACAAATACCATCTCTTAGTTATTATTTATTTCAGGAATATTAGTTATGAAATTAAAATTCTCTTTCAAGTACCCAATTGATATTTAAACTTGGCAGACCTTGCCGTGTTCATGAGCACTAAATCATTAGTCCTTTAACTCCGAGGACATTTGGCTTTAATCCCAACCATAGTCGTCAGGTAGTAGCTGGCAAGGTACGTAGGGCTTAGTATAAGTTATGATGAAGTGGTATCATGTGTCGATAACTCAATTGTGATAAGTAGGAGCAAAATTGTATGCAGAGATCGAACTTGAATTCAATGTTTTTTTGACACTTTTTTGTAGTTATTTAAAGTATGGAATCCTCACAAATAACCTGAGTGAGTATTTAATAACCGATAAGGTTAGGGTGAGCGTATTGTCGACATATTGTATTGTTCCACGACAGAATCTCCTTTATATAGTCAATTTGCCAAAGGAGTGTAGCTATCAAAAGTTACCAGATCTATTCTCATGTATCCATTCGTCAAAACCACAGGATGGCACATTTAGCAGTCAAATCTTCTTAACAAACAATCATTCTTTAATTATGTTTTTCTTTTAACGTTTTTACATCTTATGATATATGTAATCTAATACCACTATGTTGCGAGTGGACTCTAGGTTCCAAGTGTTGGTTGCTCACAAGGCCCTTCCAAACAGAATAAATCACACAATTTCCCTAATAGTGGTATCTAGTAAGAATATAGGCGTTCGGAAACTCATAGCCCAAATTGAACATATAGCCTGTTTGAAACAAAAGTAATACAAAAATACCTATACACTTACATCCGGAAACCTATGCTAATACCATTAAAATTGTGTTAAAAGTTTCGGCGTACAGCGCCCGGATAACAAATCTTTTAGAGCATGCGTGTACAACAGGTTGCATAAGAGTTAGGCGCGCGGCACTACACATGTAATAATGGCAAGCACTTTCTGTGATGTAGGAACGTTAATTATAACCCTCAGAACGTGTTCACATTTCTAGATTGACTGGCGTGTTGTTTACTATTATTTGTAGTATGATCTGCTGCCGTGCTCTAAGACGTCAAGGTGTGTAGGGCCACACGCCTATCTCCTTTGCAACCTGTTCCACACGCATACTTGAACAGCTTTGCTCTCCCGGACCTGTACGCCAAGACCTTGGACACAATTTAATGGTATTAGCATAACTTTATGGATGTAAGTGTACAGGAGTTTCGTTTTACTTTTGGTTCAAACAAGCTATTTGTTCAGTTTGGGCTATGAGTTTCTGAACATCCTGTATAATAGTAACTAGGGTAAGATGAATCCACTATTACCTAAACACAAAACCTATTATGTGGCCCCATGGTCAAATGCGTCACTTTTGCAATAGACTGTACTGCCAATGACAGTGAGAGTAGGGTTCGAATTCCTGTTAGATGTATTGAGGGTGGGTTTTCCTGAATGGTTTTCTACTCTCTCCACGTTAATGAGGGTATACTTTATATAAATTAAACGGTCCTCATCTCCAACCCATTAGCATAATTAGTAGGCCTACACATGCTAGATCCCGAATGAGTGGTAGGACACGGTACTAAAAAACCCACAAAACTACTTTAAAACTGAATACATCTAATAAAATGTCAGAAAAAAGGCACTTATATATATGTTTATCCCTGTGTTAGATAAAAGATTGGTATTGCTGATAGATAGGTGCGTCACACTATATGTCGGAAATATAGCATTCCCCTTTGCCAACTCTGGTCGTGTAGTGGTGGGACGGCTGGATTTGGAGTGTAAATATGTCAATAATTTCAATTGTACAAGTGCAATAAATCAAACAAAACTTTGGTACTCTGAACCATGACGAACCAGTAATAAACTGTAATTTAACGTTAATTCTGAGCGTACATAGCCAAAGTGCAAAGCTAACAACAAGCAAATACAGAAAAGTGCATATTTGTAATGTGTTAATTAAGAGAAATTGTTGAGTGCATTAATAATTTATTTAATTTATATAAAAATGCAGACCATTGATTCCAATAATTTCCAATCCGATGTCAATATAATTAATAAGTTAATTTTGTTTGATCAATTTATCTTTTACCTTTCCTATGTTTAGCAACCGTATTTTGTTATAGATAATTATTATTATTATTATTGTAATTAATATTAGAAGCATTTTTACACAATATATTAAGACATAGAAATACTAATTTTGAAAATAAGAAAATAAAGGTACAAATAACAAAATTCAAAACTTATTTTGAGAATGTTAAACTTATATGACAGTATTATAATTATAATTGAGATTTTCTAAATTAAAACAATGTATAACGTAATATGGAAATGCACTAAATATAAACTTAGTAAATCAAGAATTCACTATAATATGTGCATAGTGGGAGACATTGAAGCCATATAGATTGCTATATGGTTCCTTTGGTGGAAACATTCACCAAAGCTAACGTTGTTGTTTCGCTGCCAAACGATACTTCTGTTACATCGACTACACGAACTTAACAGGTCAGGTTACAAGTACATAATTAATTTTCCAACACGTCTTTGAAATTAAGATGAATGATTGAGTTTTTATAATACATTTAGTGACCCACTTCGGTGGCAGCATGGTCTAAGGTGCTACTCTCGCAATAGTCTAGCCTCTAGACTGACAAAGATGGGGAGATCGGGGTTTGATCCAAGTCGGGTGCACTGAGGGTGTTTCTTAAATGGTTTTACATTATCTCTCAATGAAAATGCAGGTGTACTTCCTCTAAATTATACCCACCTAATCCCTAGCACATTAGTATTCTTAGTACTTTGGCGGATAACTCGAACGGGTTGTAAGATGGGGTGCCAAAAAATACTTTTCGTTCATAAATACGTAAAAAGGTTTATACTTGCTTCCGTGGCCACATGGTATAGACCATCACCCTAAAAATAGTCTATATAACATATGACAGGGAGATGAGAGTTCGATTACCGGTTGGGTGTACTGTGGGTGGTTTTATTCCTTAATGGGTACACTATACCTCCACAGAATAGCGGGTAAATTTCCTCATCTTACTCATCCTTAACTCATCAGCAGAATTAATATGCATATAGCCTGAACAGATAGTAAGACGCGAGGCTAAAAAAAACCTCTGCTTTAATACAGATTTATGCATTACGTTAAATTAATAACAATATCGCTTAGGGCAGAGGTATACATATCTTGCCACTTTTAGAAACCAAATCCAATATCAGGGAGAAACGTATAACACATTATGGCAGTTAATGGATGTAATACATCTATTTATTATTATTATTATTATTAGCACCGCGTCTTACTACCCGTTCGGGTTATACGCACTTACGCTAATGTGTAATGGTAGGGAGATT
>CABEEJ010001676.1:0-13433 GCA_901482245.1 Timema douglasi
TTCGACGCGTCAAACTTCTCTTGCGATTTTCTCGAAAACGCCTAAGTAGTACGCCTTACTACTTGCTCATTATGTTGTCCAAATGGACTACTATAAGTGTACAAAGTTTGAAGATAACCCGTGATCCGAACGTCGTGGCCTCCCCTTGTCAGTTCACCCGACCGGGACCGACCCCCGATCTCCCAATCTTCGGCAGTCAACTCCAACACAAGAGTTGCACGTTAGACCACGCGGCCCCCACAGAAGGTCTATAATAGTTGTCAGGCATGACAATAAATCTTGCCAGGACCAACGTTCACGTGGAAGCTCTGGTTTTAAGGGCTGGTTGGGGTCTTTTTCAGTTTAGGCGTTTGTTACAGGAAAGGATATGAGTGATTTGGTGTTTACTATAATGAGTATGTCATGTGCGCATGTGGATGTAAATAGGTTTGTGTGTAAATAAATAAACTTCATAAATATTTTTTAGTTTAATTGTAATTTCGCAATTAAGAATTAAAAGATCTTAATTAGTGATTAGGTATATTAACATTTTTATTAAAAATCAGAATTATTTTTCCAGAACAATCAAATCCAAACAGAAAACACATGAATGGTAATAAGATTAATTTTAATAAATTCAAATTTATCTTATAGGTACATACCAATAAATAAAAAAATACATAAATAATCACTAGGATATTCGTATAATATATAATAACTTAAGCCATTAGTTTAACATAAAATAAGTAGAATATTTATCAACAGCAAGCACGTTTTGTACATACTTTTAATCCGATGAATAATAATAATAATAATAATATTTAGCAACGCGTCTTACTACCCGTTCGGGTTATACGCTTTAAGTACTAATTACTCTAATGGAATAGGAATTGGGAAGGGTGAATTAGAGGAAGTGAACCCGCAATTGCGTGGAGGGAGAGTGGAAAACGATTTAGGAAAAACCTCCCCCAGTTCACCCGACTGAGATTCGAACCTGAATCTCCCCGTCCTCAGCAGTCGAGCTCAACACGACCAGCGCGTTAATCCGATGAAACTTTTATGGTTGTTTATCAACAGAACAATTTTGAATATAGATTTCTTTCAATATATTCAAGATTTTTTTGCAAAAAATTAATGAATATACAGTACAAATAAAAAGTAAATTGCGTTTTGTTTTATTTTAAAATTATTTATGACTATAACCAAAATTTGTAGGAATTATATATCTGACAAGCGTATAAACCGAATGGGTAGTAAGACGCGTTGCTATAATAAATATGTATTTGATGTGACTTTAAATATCATTTGATATATTTTTTTTAAATTTTTGAACATTTTCAAATCCATATAAATATCTGAATATAGTTTAAAGTATACAATTTTTTGCTAATTTGTAAATGAACAAAATTATGTAGTATTTGATTTAGCCGAGGGATGAAGATATACACTACCTTTTACACATTTTCATAAGTAATTTTTCACAATCACATAAACAATGCTCCACATGAAATAATAAAGGACAAAAGTAGTGATTGAAATGAAAGTTCTAGGTCACTTTCCTTCCATAACATTGATCCTCCTTCAACCGGAGGTGGATCATTATGAAGATCACCTTCTATATAGGGTTAACATGGATCCTCCTCACTGGAGTTGGTTCATTTTTTCCTACTCCCGTTAACGTCCGTCACTACCAATCGCCACAGGCAATTTTATATTGTTTAACTTCATTAATTAATTTAAAATAATTCTATTATTTATTTATCAATAATAATTAATTAAATTTAAATAGTCGTATTCATCTATATTGGCAATTTAATTTTAAGAGGTTGAGTTGACTCCCTTTATTCCATAATAATAGCATATATCCTTCACATTGAGAGTAAGAGACTGATAAACAAAATAATTTTGGGTGATTAAGGGTTTGAATATGATGATTCGTGGTGATTAAATAGACATTCTATTATCAGTGCCATATTGTAAAGTGTCTCCAGGTTAATCAGACAGTAGTGTATAATGGTTACTTCTTGCCCACTTTTTGTGGTGACGTTGCCAGATAGACGCCCAGCCCAGTCTGGTGGTGTTGCCACATCTACGACAAACTTAATTGTCCCCTAAATCTCCCCTTCTTCACCTTATAGCTAATTAACGTCCAGCCTCACGCCATCCCCCCTAATTCTTACAGCCAAAGAACGTCAAATCTGGCCCCCTCCCTTAAAAGCCTTACAGCCAATGATTGTGTAGCCCCTCATAAAAATTATGGGTTTAAGATGGTGGATCGAATAGAGTGGATACCCACCCCCTCCTAAGCCTTACAGACAGTGACTGGAATCAAGATGATGGATCCCCGGCCCCCTCTTAAGCCTTACATCCAATGAGTGTCTAGCAAACCTTAAAGCCAATGAGAGTTTAGCAAACCTTACAGACAATGACCGGATCCAAGATGGTCAACCTACACCCCCTCCTATACCTTAAAGCTACCACATCGAGAACCTCAATGTGGCGTTGTCACATCGACACCCCACCCCTTCCTAAAACTTACAACCAATGAGCTTATAGCTCGCTCCCTTCCTAAAATTTATTGTCATTGATCGAATTCATGATGGCGGATCGCAAGCCCCAACTCCGTTGTGGTAATTCACTTGTTTTTGTGTAACATCTTAACCCCTGGATACCTCCTTCCCTTTCTATCAGTGCCTCTCTCCCACCAACACACATTCCTTAAATCCTCCCCTAAACCACTTCTTTTCCCAGTACCCACATTGGACTTGCTAAACATTGACTTATCCAACATATATTGGAGCTACAAAACATGCAATAATCATATTTCATGGATCATAAAATACATCATGCTAGATTAGAGGCATATTCCCTCGGTGTAATCTCTAATACTCCAAGCCTTAAGCAAATGCTGACACCACCTTCCACCTCTTACCCTATCACCATATCCTATACAACACCCCAGACTCCCATATACCCCCTCAAACCAACATTCTCTAATTCACAGCCTTTGAGAAAAAAAGATAGACAAGGTAGGACTTGCCCACTCTTCAAAATATATTTAAAATGCCAGTTCAATTCCACACACGTCATGTCCTTCAGTAGATGTATAAATACCAAGGGTCTTCAACCTGAACAGAGGTCATAGAACTCACAGTGTTTTTACTGTCAGCTCCAGACATGATGTTGTCAACCCCGGACATAGCGTTCTAGCCAGCACGGCCACCACTGAGATCATAAATCTTACAGTGTTCTATCCTCTTACCACACTACCCCAAAGATGTTTTCAAAGAGTGTAAATACATATATATAAATATATAAATATACATATATATGTATATATACACACATATATGTATATATATACATATATATACATATATATATATACATATATATACATATATATATACATATATATACATATATATATTTATATATATATAACGCCCTATCCCATTCTGCTACCTCATCCTCCTGTCAATTAAACTGTATCACAGATGCTCAGGGACCCAGCCCATGCTTTGGAACCAGTTCTTACAGGTATGCTGCCCTCCCTCTCTACCAATAACGTTACAGCAAAATACAGGGTTTACTCGTTCAAAATGCAAGCCTTTGAAAACGAACTCAATCTGCCTTCTTGCAGACTTTTACTTACATCGTGATTGCTAAACATTTAATAATCTGTCACTTATCAGAGTCAAGATACACGGGCCACACCAGTCATCTTACAGTATTATTGAATCATTATAAATTTATCGATACATATAATACATTTAGTATACTCAAACAACATAGCATAATGATCATAAACTTCTCTAGAACAAGTTAAGACCCAACCCATCCCAACCTAATACAACCTAACCAAAGTCTCTGAATTGGACCAATACACAAAGGAACTTTGAACTTGGCATAACATCATAAGTTTACATCCTGATAACGACTAGTTCTCACCCACAGCAACATCTGGTAAGTAACGAACTCCTCTCCAGCTATCTACCCTCTCCTCTCACGTTAGTATGTGTCTTTCCATCATCCTATTCTTCAAGTCAAATCAATCAATCAAAGCCTTTTCCAACCTCTGTTGATGAATCTCTCCTCCCTGAGCATATTGGAATAAGGCCTAGTAGCACCACAAACCATATATACATTAGCACATACAACACACAACATACAACATACATACATACATACAAACATTAATACTTTTATCCATCTACCCATCCATACAAGGTTACACACATACAGATCATATATACAATACATACAAAATAATGCAATACCACTAGCCATACACACATTAATACTATATATATAATGCAATTCATACATCCAATAGATAAAAAATAATACATAAAATACAGACCATTAATATTATATGACAAATAATAGTGCATACATATATGCCATACAAAAATAAATACAAATATTTAGCCACCAATCCATACAAGGTATATACACATTAATACCCTATATACAATACATACAACGACAAGGCAAGTCATACATACAATAACACCACAAACCATACATTCAATACAAGTCATACATAATAACGGAGAAGGGGCGGACGGAGTGGTTACAAATAAAGAATTTAGTGAAGCAAGGGAGTACTATCTCACCACTACTACTTGTAATGGCAATGGAAATTATCATGAATAAATGTGCAAGGAAACTCTGGGAGTAAAGTATTAAAGTTATTATGTTTGCTGATAACTTGATGGTATGGGGGGAGGAAGAAGAGGAAGTACAGGAACTGCTACATTAATGGAATGAGAAAGTGAAAAAGTGTGGAATGAATCTTATCACGGAAAAGAGTGAAGTGATTGTGATAAAAAGGATGAAGATAAGGCCTAGGAAAGCTATAAATATATATGTATGTATGGAGTAGAGCTGAGAAAGGTTCAGATAATAACTCATCTTTGAAGCATGATTTAGGTGAAGGGTGGGTGTATAGAGGTTTCAATAAGAAGTCAGCAGGGGGATTGGAGTTTTATATAGGTGTTAAGAGACCTACTCTGGAGAAGAGAAGTGCCCTTGAAGTGTAAGTAAGTTCTGTATAGGGCGTAATTCATATCAATAGCTGCATATGTGGACTAAACTTAAGTCAATGAATGTAAGAGAGATTAGTAAAGTTAAGGTAATTATAATGAAGTTTGTGAGGAACATGTCAGCTGTCACGAGGATAAACAGGATTAGGAATAAAGTTATCCACGAATGAATGGGGCAGAGATAGTCAAGGACGTAGCCAGCTGAACATTTAAGGGGTGTTTTGGGGGGCACCCAAAACTGCTGGAGGCAAGAATAAATTATAAACAATAAACGTTTGTAGCATCTGAAGTGATTTTTTATGTTAATTTAGGGCAGAGATTTGAACACTGTAAATGCTATATATCTTTTTATAATTTAGAAACTTACAGAGCACCCTCTCCCTTCAAGTACTAAAATCTGTATTGAGCACCTCTAAAGTTAAGGCATGTCTATCCTGGATGATTTTAGATCTGATTTAGTATCCCTCTAATAGAGCAGGAAGTTTAAAAATTAGTACTTCGAGAAAAGTTATGACACCCCCCTCCCCACCTACATAGTAAAAAAAATTATACCACACTCACTTTACAAAATGCATTTTCAACGTGAACAAATATATGTAAGACTGAGTATTACCTCTATGATATACAAAGACCGTATATTGAAACGGTGGCTTTTGGTGGTGAGGAGGGAAGCGGGGTTGTTTGTACACTCAGTAGTTGGCCAGCTCTTCCGACGACCGTATATTAACAGAATTCGATAGGAATAAACTCTTTGACGGTGGAATATATGTATAGTAAGCATTCAACCTGAAGGTTGGTTGGATCATCTCTGTTTCCACCATGAGCACTGTAATTGCGTACAAAGAAAGTAAGGAGTGAGGTACTTACTAAGTCTATTTCAATTTATTTATACGCCAAATCATATGACCTGCAGATGCATGTTTGATAGATAATACAAAAATTAATAAAATATTACTAATAATAGAGTAAAAATTATCCATTGGGACCACAATAGAATGTTTTTGTTTGCAATAAAGATTATTCCTTATAAAAACGATTGGAGAATAGTTGGTTTTGTTCTAAGAATTCCTATATATATATATAGCTTAGCGGTCAAAATTTAGCATTTGGGATAAACATAAAAATATTAATTATTCATTACTAGTCTAAACTACACATTCCATTAACAAAATTTAAATAGTTCACACTTCACAGTACTTATAACATGCACTTATCTCCAAGTAGGCTGTTCTTAAAGTGTCATTGTTTATACTTTTAAAAAATGCAAGAAGTCTTGGGCTAATAACAAGAAGCCTCCCTTAAACTTTCCCTTTCTTTGCTGAGTTATCCCTTAAATTCCTTTGTTTTTGAAGACTCATTTGACATATGCAGTCAAAACTTTGATTCAAATAATTTTAAGATGAAATGTTTTGTTGTTTCCTGATTTCAAAGATTTACCCCTTTCACCACCCTCCCTACAGTCACTAATACTTCATTATTAGATTGTCAACATTTCGCCTTATTTAGCCCAGCTTTGTTGCCTGGCCAATGTACAGAATCGCAAAATATTTGTACATAACAAAGGTAGCAGTGACTTGTTTTACATATTTTCTTATGCCTTTAATTTGATATTGTTTAGAAACCGAATAATAAAAAATATTGTCAACTTTCTGGGGGTCTGAGCCCCAAAACCCCCTCCCTCTTGGCTACGGACTTGCAGGGAGTACATTTGTTAGTAGAGGAAGCAAAGTAGTAATGGTATGGCTATATAAAGGAAATAGAAAAGGAAAAAATACCAAAGAGAATGATGGAGATAAAATATATAGGAAATAGACCACAAGGAAGACCAAAATGAGATGGGAGGAGTGGTTAGCAGAAAAAGTGCAAGTGAGAGGAAAATAATGAGAGCGATTAGAGGAGGAATATTGGTGGAAGGATTGAGAAAGACGAGGCATTTTATTAAACTGAGTAGGCCACAGGCTGTAAACAGTTCATGATAATGATCAATTTATTGTTTTTTATTACATGAGGTTTTAGTAAGTGTTTATTTTCAATTATAAGTTATATTAGTGTTTTGTTTGCAGGACGTGTATCGTGAACAAGAACAACTCAAATTCGACTTGCATGATTTGGAAAGATGGCGGGACCGTATCTACGATGCCATTCACAAGGGAGAAGTTGTCAATGTAAGTTCAGTATCAAGCACGTGGGACTTAGTGAGGGAAATCAAACCATACATACAGGACTAGTTTTTCCCCACAGCTTTGCTCGCGTTAATGTCGTTTATAAAAATATGTTTACTAAAACAATAACGTTTCTAATCCCAGAGTTTTTAATTTCTCGCTCAAAGAAGAAATAATGCATTTTATTAGGTAAAAATTACCATGATGGAATATTTGTAATTGATAAAAGGTGTTAGGATTAAAAATGTAACTATTATAATTATTTATCTTTTAAGATTAAACACATAAAATATTCATATTAATTTAAGAAAATAAAGTGACAACATTGAAGGAGAGGGATCTTTGTAAACGACGTTATTGGCTTTATAATCAGGAGCGAATAGTTACAGGTTTCTGCTAGAACTATCATGTGAACAAACCACGTGTAGTAGCCAATGTGAGAAACACTTGCCGCGGAAATCAACACTTGCCACCTTCGGGGTTTGTCCTTGCGCTGTGTTGATGAACATCGCATAGCAATACTTGATAGGAAATTACATACATTTAAACTGGAAGGGCAGGTCTGATGGAATCATGGGTATTATTGGTATCATCCATTTTCCCGTAGTGCAACCTATCATGACAGTAAGCTCTTTGATAAACATTAAACAGTTCAGGTGGGTTTAAATTATGCAGAAAAATTACGACTGTTCAAATTTTAATTGAAGAGCGTGAATGGGTAGTTATAATTGATTAAGGGGATTAAAAAATCAGGTGCATATGGATATATAAGTGTGATATAGCTTTGATCTGGTCTAGAATACAGTCGTTAATTTTATCAGCCTATTTGTTTTTGGA
Source organism: Timema douglasi (assembly GCA_901482245.1). Taxonomy (NCBI): domain Eukaryota; kingdom Metazoa; phylum Arthropoda; class Insecta; order Phasmatodea; family Timematidae; genus Timema; species Timema douglasi. The sequence goes on from CABEEJ010001676.1 coordinate 8,027, forward strand.
AATAGAATAGTTTGCTCCTGGAACCACGAAAAAGCTTGTTTGGAGAAGAATTACATCGGGATGGATAAAATTGACTAATCTGGGATAGCTTGACCACGACGCATACCTGGGAGTTATTCAGGGACACCTTTGTCTTCCTGTTCTTTGAAGACTCCATTGCCGTGTTTCAGCAATATATAAGTATGGTTGTTTTCTTCACATGAGCAGATGTGCATGTTGGTTGACATGTTAAGTTTCAAAACGTCTGGGCATAAAAGGGTATTTTCAGGCAGGCATTGACCTCTTCAGCACTCGTGACTCGGAATAACCGGTAGAGTTTGTCGGAAGTCTCCTGAGAATGATACGATAATGTCTCTTATGAGCACATTGTTGCTTCCGAGATCTCTGAGTTATATTTATATCTTCGATGGATGTATTATATGGTATTGCACTCTCATTCCATAATATAAGATATAGCTTTTGCTGTAGTTTTGATGTTAAAAATTTTAATGTTTCTACCATAGATCTGATTTTATGCTAAATATCATCCAAAATGCTTTTTCTGTGGGCGAGCCAAAGTGCGAGAGGATCTGTCACGTGAAAAATATTAATAATAAGGAGAGTGAGGAAGAAGAGCGACACAAAGCGGCTTTTTACAAAGTAGATTTCCTGTGTTGATCATAAATACTCTAATAAGAGCCCCGGTGCTTTGCAAACCACTAGTAGAATGCATGAGTTATGTCGTTCACGGTACGTAAGTTTTCAAATGAATTTAGAACTTTGACGACATTGAGCTGAATCCTAAAGTAATAGAACATTATTTATTTAGATTTACGGTATATTCCTTGCTGAAGACTGCACCCGTTATTATTTCGAGGGATTACTCAACCAAAACACTTTGCTTTCTGAACTGGAACTTCTTAATTTTCCACATTAAATGAAACAACCTCATAGAAAGTAAGCGTCTTTGTAAAGAGATCTTCAGAGCATAGTTGGAAGAAGGCTAATAATGGTTAGTTGTATGGGCTAGTAGTGACGTGAATTAAATTACTCGTTATAAAATATACACCTTGTCCATTTTCTAGATGGACAGCCTAATGCATAATATCTTGAATAATAATTACTGAAATTGGTCCGCCTCATTTCTCAAGTTTTTGTTTGTATAGCACCGTGTATTACTACCAGTTTGGGTTATACGCTTATGTACTAATTTCTCTAATGGTTTTAGGGATTAAGGAGGTTATATTAAAAGAATTGTACCTGACTTTGTGGGAAGGAAGAGTGGAAATCCATTTTAGAAAAAACACCTCAGTACACCCGACCAAATTTGAACTTCAAATTCCAGGTCATCGGCAGTCTAATCTATTGCGAGAGTATCGTGTTAGACCACGAGGCCATGGATGCGGGCCATTTCTCAAGTTAATGTTAAACGTCCCTTGATCCCTACCCTTAGTGATTTACTGACTTTTAATGGTTTTGATGAAATTTCACAGTTCCACATTAATGTGAGACTCGAACGATTGTCTATCTCCAACACTCATGAAAGGCTCATTGCTGAGCACTTTCCTTTATCTGGATGACGTCTACCATATTTGGGATATTAGTCATGCCCGTCAACGTAGCTCTTTAGATGCTACTTGGATGGATTTTGCTGCATGCATGGATACTTTTTTATTTGAGGTATTTAACGTACACTTTCCAAAGCAACTGAATATAACTATCAGCACACGATAGTTACTATGATTGAGAGCGAAAGGGCCTACCAATTTTTCCAATGAAGTTATTTTCACATACCTTCTAGGGTTCTTTTACATGACACAATTGACATAGGACCGACGTAACTACTTTCCCTCCGAAGTAAGTTGGGCTACTGATTTTTGTCACTCTAGATAAACCTGTCTATCATGGCTGGGTTTGAATTCACGAATATCGGTTTCTGAGGCGAGAACTTTATCCTGAGACCACCAAGATCGACTGCATGAAAAAGATCGATTCGAAAGTCAATATGGACCATGCACCATTTGTTTAGTTACACTTGCATGCAGCGGTGGGTCGATGTTTGATCCTAAATCTCCACAGGCTAGATTAACATTTTCGGATTCACGCCGTTCCGCCGCCGATCGTGATGCAGCCTTTGAAAAGATAAATCAAGAGCGTGCCGCAATTGGAGCTTAGAATAGAATAAATTCTTATAGTCATGGCTATCGTGACTACGGATACGTAAATTTCAGTGAACTGAGCTCCACACTATAGTTGACGCAAACCATTTTCGTTATGTCGAAATGGCACACCTTCATCTTGCAGGAAAAGTCCGCCAATTCAAAGCCAACTAAACTACAGTATGATTTCTCTTGGGATTTACAATTGAAATGTGTTCTCTAGTTACGCTTTGGATTTGGAGATCAATTTATAAAGATAAATAATTAATTCTACATGTGATAGGAGAATTGATCATTAATCACGTGTTTTAATTCAGAGTCTTTATAAAACATCAGTTTGGTTTTAGTTAATTTGTTTGATCAATAGCCTTAAAACTTCCCTGTAAAAATATATATGGTATAAAAAACTGCATCGTAATAACTTAAGCTGTTCTGAAGATCTTAAAAATAGTTACTTATTACAAAGATGAATTTGAGTTAACAAATTTAATTATTAGAAAATAATTATGAAAACCCTAGTATTTGGGCAAATCTATTTTTAAGTTGCTACTCGATTGTCCGTCAGTGGACAGTACCAGAGAGTATATAATTGATAATCCATTGACAATTTACAACACATATTTAAATAGTATTCCATTGTCTTGAGCGACAAGTTTTTTTAAATTCTATGTATACTGTCTTATTACTAAAAACAATACCAAACATATCCCGCTAATCCACTCAATGACAACGGAAAGGCTACACCAAATGAATGATTGATGTAGCGAGAAATGTTTGTAAAGTTTAGTGAACGTCCTAGCTCTGTTCAGGAATAGATAAATTACAATCTCTTCTAACAATCCCGGTTAGCAAATAATGGTGGTCAAAATCAAGGCTATTCTATGTACAGTTTATATGGAAAAACTCGACTATTTATTAAATCATTTAAGAGAAAATTTGATTAAAAACTAATAATTATGTAAACAATTTGTTATGTTTACACACTTCTTTACTCAACAAGGTAATAAAATTTAATCTAATCTAAATAATGTATTCTAGGACCGAGGTCAGACTTTGGTTCTAAACGAAGAAAAGGGCATTGATATCTTGGGGAACATCATTGAAGCAAGTATTCTCACGCCCAATGCCACTTTTTATGGAGACATGCACAACCTTGGGCATGTTGCTATAGCGCTGTGTCATGACCCGGACCACAGACACTTGGTAAGTTGCTATTGATAGAACGCTAACACTTGGCACAATACATAAGCTGGGATTTAAATGTAATACAGACATTTGAACACTTAAATTGAATATACATTAGACCAGTGGTTCTCAAATTATTTTATCACACGGGACCCTATAAAAGCTACGAAACCCCTTCATGTCTCATCCCCTTTCACAACTATAGGTTACCACAATTTTTTTAGATTTAACTAGAAATAATGTATTTCAGTAAAAAGCTTATGTTATCAATTAAGTGTAAAACAAAATTAATTTATTTATCACATCAATGTTAGCCTACATATTTTGCATAAGAAAAATAATCATAACTTCAAAATGTACTGTTACTTATCTACTTTTTAATACATTTTTTTATTTATATTTTAATAATGTTAAAAAGTTATTACATTTACTTTTCATTTTTAAACTGAATATGCTGCTAACGAGATGGGTATCTATGAATTTTTTAGCATACCAATATAAAAGCATTAATAATCTTTTTACCGTCACTACGCATTATTGTCTCACGGATCCCCTGGCACCCCTTCACGGAAACCTGGGCTTCCATGGAAACCAGTTTGAAAACCACTGTCTTTGATAATTAATTTCTAGGCATTATAACCTATTTTATTATTCTATGCATAAAAGAAATATACATTTTTCAAAATACATCCAAAACACCAGCAAAATATAAATTAGTTTAATTAATACTTTTTTTTGGCTAAGCTGTATGTTTACATATACAGCTAGAGTAACAATTATGTTAATATTAGACGAAAGTGTCATGTGTAAAATACAATACAGTCATATATATAAAGTTTTAACTTTTGAAACAATTATAGTTTGATGCTTTCAAAATGTCGTCCATTTTGATAAAAATATTTAAAAAAAAATTAAATTGAAAAGTGAAATATATTATTTATAAATAAATGAGAGCCTTAGTAAAATCTTCAGAAAGGTCATCTTTTATAAATTATACAATAAATATAATACATATCTTCAAAATACTGGGTATTTCAAATTTCAAAATGGTTGTTATTCCTAACAATAGAACAAACGTTAGAGAATTTGAGATAAATGAATGAGAATCAATTCTAAACAAAATTTGTATATGTATCAAGTTTATTCTTATAATCTTAAAGTTTACTCACATGTTCTTGGTATAAAACTATAAGTTAAACCTCAAACTAAAAATACAGCAAAATTATTTTTAATAAACGTAGTTAAAAACATATGAAGAATATTCACACTTTTAAAACACACAAGTAATTATTTAATAATATACATAGGAATGATCTCAAGTAGGGGAAACTAGCATAAAATGTCATATTTGGGTAAAATGACTTAGTGGATTTTTCTTACAAATTGTTTTATTTTCCTAATTAAGGATACTGAGCTATTCCTTAGTTATAATAATTATTGATACTCTGGGTAACACGCAGAGCAGATATTTCAGACATTAAAAAAATGAGAATTTAACAAACAAATAAAGGTATATGACACAAGTAAATTCACTGTAACAATGACTAGGTGTTACTCAGAGTGCATTTAGCTGTATTTCTTAAATATACTTAACAATAATAAATTAATTCGTCTTGTTTTATTATTCTATTATTTCATGTTGTGATTTAGGGTAAAATGGCATACCAATTTTAAGGGTAATATGACATAGTGTGTCATTTTACCCTATACAATGTCTTAAATATTTTAAACATTAATATTATAGAAAACATAGGCCCATAAATAGCACTAATAATGATTATGCAAATTATTAAATAAACCTTTCTGGAAACTCTCATATATTATATATTTCAATCCCTCTTTGAACAAACCCCTTTCAGCTGTTTAATATATTTCGCTGGACCAAGTTCTCTAATTCGTTCAGACATACCAAGTTTATGAAAATAAAACACAGACTCATGGAGTGTTAGACCATCTTAACAACAACCAAAACATAAAAGGACTTCAGGAATTAAATCAACTGAAGAAATTGGTGTCGATGATTGAGAGAAACTCGGAAAAGAATTAAGGGTGGAGCTAATATATATATATATATATATATATAT
>CABEEJ010001676.1:20569-34810 GCA_901482245.1 Timema douglasi
GGGGGGGGGGGGGGGGGGGGGGGGGGGGGCTGAAAGCATTGGAAGTGAGTAAAGGTTCCGTGGCGGAGCCCCGGAAATCTTTGACTATGGGAAGAAGAACTTTCTAGTACTAGCGAATTTACCTAAATAAATAAAACTAACACGGATGAGTGTGCATCAGATTTGCCAGAGGTAAAATTCTATCCAGCATAGTCCTGTGTGGCTATGTCTTGATGCAATGCGGGACGCCGGTACATGGTGAGCTAGTTCCATCTCTGGGGAGAACAAGGCGTACAAGATTTTTTTTCATTTCATCTGAGTTTCCAAATTTTCACTTCTTTCTCTTTTATTTGGCGATTTCAAGAACCCCATTTATAAAGAATTAAACTATCTAAACTATTTTCGGCCCTTTAAGGATATGGGAAGTACCGGAACCTGATACAACTCATCTCGTCATTGTGGGAAATCGAGTCATCGTGAAAATTAAATTATTATTATTTTTATCTTTAATACCTTTTTATCACTTTATTTATACAATAACCATATTTCTAGCAAACTGTATTGTAATCGAAAGTAGTATTGTACATAATGTTGTAAGTTGTCTGTTCGACCCGATAGGTAGGGAACTGGTGCTATTTTTATACTAGAAAAGTAAACATAGTAAATAAATCATTTATTTATGTACACTTTTTTGTCTTTATTTACATATTTACTCTTTGCGATTTTTCAAGCCATCATCATGTTTCTCGTGGTTTTTTTTTTTGCAAGTGCCCGTACAATACATGTACCCTCTAAGTAGGCCTAATTTTTTTTTTCTATAATAGTTAAAGTTTGTTCAATTTTTGGGAGGGTGTTGTATGTTTTTCTCGTGCTCAACCCTAGCCGAGGTGTGTGAACTGGAAGAGCTTTATCTTCACAGATAATGTTGTACATTTGGTTAACTATGGTGTAGCCAAACATTCCTTCACATACTACCTAGCAGAAGTTTCCCCAAGATCACTTAAGTTGCCCTCCCCCCCTCCCCACACACCATCAAAATTTAAATTTAAATGAACCACTGTTTTGTACCCTAACCCCAGAGACCGTGCAACTGTATATGTTTAAGGGGGGCCAAGTTAAGGGTAGCCCCCCACTATCAAAATGTTGGATTTTTTCCATGCCATCTTAAAAGTCTTGTTTTGCATCGTTTTGCACCCAAGTATGGCCTTTAGCACCTGAATAGTTTTGCAAGGAAAAATATCTAAAACGGAAAAAGTTGGGGGGGGGGGGGAGGGGGCAAGTTAAGCGTAAACCCCCCACTCACTAATTGGTTCTTTTAATGCCAAAATATAAGTCCTGTTTTGCACTCTAAAAGTGCAGAGCGTAAAGAGCTCGTAGCTAAACACATAAAGCTGTGAATAGTATTGGTGTTAGAGGAATGATTCTAATATCAATATAAAATTCTGTTCATGATGATAATTTCGTACACTTATACTATCCATCTATCTCAATTAGGAAAAAACCTTTTACAAAGAGTGAAAATATGTCTGCACTAAAAACCTCATTACAGTTCTTTCATTAGAAAACAATATTTTCAAAGCAACCCAATTGTAATATGAGAGTTTTAATAATATCCTCATGTATTTTAAGGTTTTTATAACAAATTTTGAAAATAACTACTGTGATTGTCTAAGTAGTTTACGAGAAACGGTGAGTTATGTTTTATGATTTTCGAGTATTTGATCGCGGTAAACGTGATGCCGCCCGGATTTACCCTGCAAGAATTTAAAAAGTAGATGTCTTGCGCGCTCATGTTGTGAATTCAAATATTGTCTGAACTTGGCACGGTGCCTATAGCCGAATTTTACGAGACGTAACCGACCTAAGGTTAGTTGAAAGTTTAATTTAGTATAGTCTCTTTTATAAATGTTTCTTTTTACAGTAAAACCCAAGACCAATTTAATTGAACGTCGTTCTGAAGAGTCCTCGGTGACCATTCCATTCGAACGCACATTCAGGAATCTGGAAGCTGGTCGGCCAACTGCGGCTGGAGATGCCATGGAACAGTTTAACTACTGTGGCTGTGGATGGCCACAACATATGCTTCTGCCCAAGGGGAATGCTGAGGGATTTCCATCTCAGCTCTTTGTCATGGTGTCTGATTATGAGGGGGATAAGGCAAGTGTAGTTTATTCAGTTAAATAATAATTGTTTTAAATAAATATTGCATATTAAATTGTTAAGAGTATCTTAGTTAAAATAACGTTTGGATAAATATATTCATATATGGTATCCGTGCCAGTGCCCAAAGTGGACAGTAAGAGGGCTATAGTATGATGGTAGTAGCTATGGCAAAAAATGTATTATAAATCCTTATGTTAAATATAAATATACTTAGGTAAATATTGAAAGTTAGTTGAAGATAGAAAGGTCTAGTAAATAGGAGACCCGCCTTGGTGGCGTAGTTATTAAACGTGCTAGTTTCGTGCTGAGCTAGACTGACGAGGATGGGGAGATCGAGGTTCATATCTCTCTCTCGTGTGAACTGGGGGTGGTTTTTCCTAAATGGTTTGCCACTCTCCCTCCACGCAAATAAGGGTTCGCTTTCTCTAAATTCAACCTTCCTAAATCCTAACCCATTAGCGTAATTAGTACTTAAGCGTATACACCAAACGGGTAGTAAGATGCGGTGCCAAATTAATTAAAGTGACATTATTAAATTGACCTACATACGTTTACGCAAAGTAATATATCAACCAATCACATTTTACCTTTTTGTCAGTCTCCAAACTCAAGAGGAAGCTCTGAGCTACACTAAAATCCGAGATAAACCAGTAAAAAGCCACAAGACTACTAACCAAATAACTAAATTAACCATATTTAAAGATGCAGATAACTCACTAAATAAGACAACAGGTTACAAAAATTCAAAACGTGGACAGATATATTCCAAGGAAAAAAATGTGATAATGGCACTATAGGAATCTCTTTCCCTTGCTGAAAGTCGGTTATTACAATCAATTTGGTAGTAAGGCCAACAAGGAAGGTTCCAGACCTATCATTTTACTCAAAAATTTTGAGTAGAACACATAGGGTCAGACAAATTCACCAAACAAGCACATTTTATTAATGTACAAGAAATGTCTAAAATTGAGTTTACACAAAACGACAAATCTGCTTTTCTTTGGGACTCAATAATAATAATAATAATAATAATGTTGCACGAAACTACTACTGGTATTTAGGTGACCGCCTATCTGATAACGAAAAACAGCTTCACCAAGTGAGCTACCGACCCCTGGAGTAAAGTGTAGATTAGTGCAAGACATTTCCCTTGAGAGCATCATTGGAACACAAACTGAAACCACTAATTTTGTAAAATAAAAGTAAAAACAATCATTCTTGTTCGTTATAAATAAAATTGAAGGCAAAATAAACTGTTTAAGAATATAAGAGGGTATTTATTGTCATGCACAGAGTTAAGATAGGTGATATTATTAGAAAGCGGTGGGAAATTGGAAACAATACTTCACAAGGGGTATAGGTTTATATGGTGATAATTTTTTTTTTTCTTTAATCGTATTTGCTCTGATTAGAGTTAAATTCTGCTCCAACCCCGGACTAAATCTAGCACTAACATTGTTAAAAAACAGTGCCTGCAGATACACTCCTAACCCTCAGCACCTACAAATCAATGAAGGTGCTCACTCCCTCCGACATACTAGCGCTTGTGAAACATACGGGCCTGGGCCTCTCCATGCTCAGCCATCATCATCTCTTCTTAAATCCTCTGTTCCGTATTCTCTAAAGTCCTTTACTATCAGTTCCGACGTTCCGTTTCTCAAAAGATCCCGCGCTAAACGAGTTGTTGACCAGAAGAGCATTGGAGCCCACTCCCTTTTCAAGACTTCTTGGCCCCTGTTTACTCATCCATCCCCCACCAGCAGATTTTGATCTCCGGGAGACGAAGCAGTCACACCCAAACCCAGTCCCCCTCGAAGCATTAGCTCAGACCGATCTCACACCCATCAACCCCTTACAGTAACTTCTACTTCTCTCTGCACTCGTCCGAACCAAGGAAACAACATATGCGCTTTTTTAAAGACCCTCGAATGAAACAGAAACGCTTGTCTTTAAGTTTTGACTCTTCTTATCCCGAACCTTCTCTGTCCACGGTCAAGGAGAACGCTCTATTCCGAGGGTCCAAACCCAGCCCTTATTTGGGACGCACACGTGTCACATACTTCTGCCCCCATTGCAAAGAAGACAGCCCCATAGATGAATGGACAAACACGTCCTCAGAAGATCCACACTTAAGCTGCTTCACACAGGTTAGGTTAAAGAACGAGAAGAGAAGCAAGGGATCTCCAAATTCCTAGGTGTACCACTGAAGAACTAAGGCCACCCCACACGACTCCCCCCAAACTCTCCAGCCATACAGAATCAACTCTGAGCAAGCCGCATTTAACAATTATTATTGAACGTAAACATAATAAACAAGCAAATATCGCTAACAAAATGACTGTTTTGTTTTATTTTACAGAAAAAATATCTCCTTTGACTTAAATATAGTATCAGTCTTATTAATGGTATTTGTTTTTTACAGATTAACCAGCAGAATGATGGGGCGTGCGCTGATGCATCCAGCTACTGTGGTATTCGGGACAAACTTTATCCCGACAAAAGAAACATGGATTATCCATTTGATCGTCAGCCTCGAGAAAATGTGAACACAACACAGCAATTCCTAACACCTAACATGATGCTTCAAGATGTAACAATTCGATTCACTAATAGAATTGAAACACCAAAGAGTGATGCTTCTAACAAACTCAAATAGGCTTGTTTGGTCCCTAAAACAACTTCGAAGAACTTATTTGGCATGACAATGGTAATGATAACTGGATTCGAAACAAATGTGTATAAACTTGATAACTATATCATTAGAATTAGCTGTGCTCTTCAACTTTATTTAATAATGAATTGTTTTAACCATACATTTTTATGTAAAATTGATAAAATATTGTAAGTATGAAGATTGTATATTTCAAATATAAATTCTAGTGCATGTAGAACATTTTAAAACCTGTCTCAGCCCTTTATAGAGGATATAATATTCAAGAATCCCCTTTAGTAAAATTCATTCAAATCATATTATTAAATAATTCACAGTGAGACCATATAACTACCGCTGAAATAATTCACTTCTGAGTATTTTCTATCTACATACATCTATTACCAATATTTAACTCTTTGAAACATTGATAGTAAGCTTACAATTGACCTGAAGCACACGTTACTAATTTATTTGTACATTAATGTGATTTATTTGTATTAATTTTTAAAATACAATTTCGAATGCACATTAACTGAGCGTTCTAGAAAATCATACTTTCAATTTAAATGAAATTAAAAACAACAATTTTGGTTATAAACATACGTGGATGGCTAGATAATATTTATAGTAGAGCAGTTATAAAAGTTACTAAGGCTATCTTCATATACTCATAATTCAAGTCGTGGAATATGCAACAGTCAATCTTGATGGATAATAGTAACGAATAAATAATACTAGTAATACAGAAAAATATTTTAATACGAAAGAAAAATTACATTTTATTTTACTTATTTTAATAAGACTTATCCTACAGTGCTCTTATTGTATGTTTATCCTAACTAATGACGTACCCCTCTTACAAAAGAAATTGACTGATCATAATTATGGAAGAACAGTTAAACACAATACTAAAATGAAAATAAATATATTAAAAATCAAATAATTTTACAGAATATACTTAGGTATAATTTTTAATGTATTTCAATACATATATAAATATTTTGACTCATATTCCAATTGTTTGTAAAACAGACACAATATGGTTTTATAATATATTCCTTACTACATTCACGGTAGGAATTACTCTTTGAAATGTCCTTTTTCCTACCAATATCCTACTATATAATAGATTTCTCGTAGGGAAAAAGGCCTTTCAGAAAACAATTCCTACCGTGAACAGACTTTAATATCGAATTGTGTATAGCTACACTAGCTGCCTAGAAAGTCCCTATGATCACGGCAAAGCACTTCCTCAGGTTGCAGGTATAGAATCGGTCCACATATTATTTATACATTAAGGATTGCAGTGAATATTTTGAATAAGCAGTCATGAGCAGCCGATAGGGGTGGTCCTCCGGATTGGGGGTTGGGTGGGAGTGTGATTAGTTCTCACCGTAAAAAATAAACATAAATAAACACTATACTCTCGCTATGGCTTTTCCTGGAGTAAGATATTCCTGAGGTAAATTAATCTTCCATTCGGATCTCCGGGTAAGGACTACTTTAGGGGAGTCATGGTATAGTAAGGATATAAAATGTCTTAGGATTGGAACGTGGAATTTTGGAGCTTATATCTGGTAACGTCCAAGCCCGATTCCAGGACAAAATGGATCCAACTAGGCTGAATTGATATATACTAAGAGCCTCATCATGTACTAGTTTAGCCTAGTCTGAATTAATTAATTCGGAAATATTGGCCTAGCTTATAGGATAAAATAGTATGTCTTAAAATTGTACTAGGCCAAACAAGGGTTAGGTTAGGAAAGGCTAGGTCAGGTTAGGTTAACTAACAACATTTGCTAGTGAACTGTGAATGATGAAACATATCCAAGGTCGATTCATCGTATGGATTAAGGATAAAAATTAATAATACCTAAAATCATTTATCCTACAAGTGGCAGAATGTATCAATTTGGCCTGGTACGATCTAGTTTGTCCAGAAATCTGGTTTGGACGATTACATATATGCCAGGTGCACTACAATCGATGACTGTTGAAGTAAGTAGACTCAGAGGAGACGTAGTGGCTCTACAAGAGACTAGATGTTCAGGAGAGGGTAAGATAATCAGGCGAATACACACATAGCTTAGGCACAGGCTGTTTAATCCCAAGAAAAAAAATTGTCAGCAGTTAAGTAGACCAAGTTGAATTCATAATGATAGGATCTCGAGTATAGTGGTAGCAGGGGAGTGGAAAAGTATGGTCATCACCAATGTGCAATGCCCAACAGAAGACAAATATGACCAAGTAAATATAGTTTCATTGTGAATCTAGAACACCTGTTCGACCAGTTTCCAAACTATCACGTTAAAATTATGACAGGTGACTTTAATGCAAAGGTAAGGAAAGAAGAATATTTAAGACTTAAAAAGGGGGGGGGGGGTAAAGCCTGCACGACATATGTAATGATAATGTAATAAAATTGATAAATTGTGTCTCATGAAGAAATCTTATAATGAAACGTATATGCTCCTGGCTTAGGGATATTCATAAACATACTTGCTCCTTTTCCATGTGGGAATACATATAGTCAAATATATCACGTGCTGATTGATAAAATACGTCATACAACTTACTGGATGTCAGGTCTTAAACGGGCGCGGATTACAATTCAGACCATTATTAATTTTTGGTTGTATCAAAACATAAGGAACGTCAGTTATTCACTAAAAAGAGTAATCAGGTGTGCAAGCTAGAAATTTATGATTTAGAGAAACTGACAGATGGATTGTTGAACAATAAATCAATATTAAATTTTAAATAGCTCTACTTAAAGATAGTGAGTGAAACGTTCATCCAGAGAAACGATGGTAAATTGTTAGGAATAATATTAGAGATGCAGAGAGGACTGTAGGTCTCTGCAAAAAGAGTAGGAATAATCCATGGTTGAACGATACAGTTTCAAAATTAATAGAGGCAAGGGAAGCGAAATTACGTTGGTTAGTATGTACTAGTGAAACGAACTTAACCTTTTAGTGGTGAAAAAGGATGGCCAGTGCCAGTGAATAAAACAAATGAGAGTATATAAATAATAAAGATAGTGAGATAAAACAAAATTGCAAAAATAAGAATATTAGGAAACTTTATTTAGGTGTATATGGATATATAAAAAGTTAAGGCTCAGACCAGTTTAGTTTCAGATGAGAATAATAATAATCAGATGGCGGAAAAGAGCGCTGCTTTGAATAGCTGAAACAACTATTTCTGGGGGAATGCCAGGCTTCCACCGTGGTTCGGTTCCCACGTTAAACTGTAGGTCCTCCATTTCATCTGGCAATCATCCTACCATTACACATTAACGCAAGTGCGCACAGCCCGAACGGGTAGTAAGACGCGGTGCTAATAATAATAATAATTATTATTATTATTATTATTTCAGTCATATTTTGAATGTTCATGAAGGAATTAGATTAGATGAAGTTGTCTAGATCCATACCGCTGAACATCTGGACCCAGAACCAAGTATTAGTGAAGTCAAATAAGTTTTTGTGAAGTTAAATAAACACGAACTTCCAAGTATAAACTCTATTTCATTAACTTTATTAAAAGGAAATGGTGAAATGTTAGTAGGCCTGATAGGAATTCATAAACTGCTCTGTTCCACATGGCACCGTGATGTTATATAATATAAATGAAATTAAGGTAATTCTCAGGTTTAAAAGGGAGATAAAATAGATTGTAGTAACTACAGCGGTATCTCACTAATAACAACTTACTACAAAATATAATCTTAATGAAATTGACTCCATATGGAGAGGAAATAATTTGGGATCATCAATGTGGATTTTGAAGATACAATTTTTGCCATTCGGCAAATTTTAGAGAGAGAAAGTGTAAATACAACAAAAGTGCACATAAATTATTTATATATTTAAAAAAGACTCATGCCACATTCTCAAGGCCCAAACACAAACTCCGTATCCGTATGTCCGTAGTGCGTATCCGTGGTCCTTGATAAGCTATATTCACGTCTAAACAGTCCGGATTCATAGTAACGTGACCGTGCAAACCCATAAGATAGTCAGACTTCATCCAATAAACCTCTTCGAAAGAACACGTGTCAATTCAACTGATCAACTAAACCAACATTTTTTTTTAGAAAACGTTCAGGATATAGTTGAAATATAGTAAATGTACGATCAAAATAAATATATTTATAACACGATTTGAACTATCAAACCCATATTATTAGTGTTTGAAGTTGCCTGAAAATGCAGAACAAATAAATGTACTAGTGTTCTAGATACATAAAAAAGCAAGCAAAGCTATCATTGGTTCTATTATTTCGATGCACATGCACATAATTAGGTTTTATTGGTAGTCCATATAAACTAGTCCTTATAAAGTTCAAGTTGATCAGCTTCTATGGAGTACGAACCTGTACAAGAATATGGAGGACTTTGTAGACATAGCTATCTGATATTGTGTAATCAATTTCCACCGGATCAAGGACTACGGACCACGGACTTAGGATACGGAGTTTATAGTAAATATTCAATTCGACAACTAGGCCCAGACAAAGGGGCACACATTTCTTTGCTGAACGTACCATCCTTTTCAAGACTGTGAAAAAGCGTCAAAATAAGTCCCTAAACGCATAAAATCGAGGTAACTAGGAACATAGCCTGATCTTAGGAGATAAAAACAATTCCGGGCACCTGACATCTCGGTTTTATGCTAGGAATCCTGTCTCAATGTATAAATAAGTCTCAGAGACAACCTGCCCTAACTGCACAACCATAGTTGGGACTTTAGCAAATATATTTTTTCTTAGCACCATATTTTACTAACCGTTCGGGTTATACGCATATAACTACACTAATGTGTTAGGGATTAAGAAAGTCGAGAGTGTATCTGCATTTGCATGGCGGGAGAGTAGGAAAATATCATGAATAACCATCTTCTGTTCACCCTACCGGAATTAATCCACAATATCCCAGGCTTCAGCAGTAGTCTAATGCGAGAGTAGCTTCTTAGACTATGTGGCCACCGAAGGTTTCCGCATGCTATCAGCCAGTAATACCTCAAGGTGTCGCTAACATAACCTTTATAATATGTCTAAATGACGGGTAAGACATAGCCTCTAGGACAAGGTTTAAGATAACCTCTAAACTAGTCCAAACAACTAATTAGCACAGCTTCACGAGTGGCAAATAATAAAGGGGAAGCTAGAGAGATTAAGATAACCATACGTAATCTGTCATGGAAAAAAACGAGCTAATCTGCTTTTCAAATTTTCTGGCTTTTCGATCAGCCAAACAAATATGCATCGTAGTAGCTCAAACTTTCTGAAATCTGTGAGAAGCTGAAAATGCCGGAGGCCTGTTGTGGCAACAGGCTATGAATACTGGGGATAGTCTTCTCTATGACCTATACTTTAATAAACTGTCATAAAAATCATATTCTTTAATTTGAAAAATGACGCCTGGATATGGGAACTGAACCCAGGACCTTTGGCTTATTTCGCCAAAGTTCTAACCACTAAGCTATCCAGGGCTCATCCCTTGCCCAGGGTCATTCTTGATTAATAATTTATGGCAGAGTCTGTGATAGACGTGAGGAAATCGTCATCAACATGAGTGATCAATGAAGATTACGAGGTATCATAAAACGCAGCCACATTCGACTCGGTAGGGATTTTAGCTGCCAGTAGTACAATAACCATTGTACAAATTCACATACCACTATGGATTAAATAGCCGCCTCTAAATACTATAATCTTTAGAATAAGATATTTCAAATTATTTTGTCAGGAACGCAAACGTAGAGGTTTATCTGGCACACAAACCATTGACAACCACCACCATAGGGGGTCACTTATTTTTTGACAAAAATGTGAAGGACCTACGAATGTTCCTTGAGACCACAATAAAGCAGCCTTCACAATAAAGTCCTCCTTACGATCTACGAGGTAGGTTTTACATTACTCTAACATCAGATTATATATTAACAAGTCAATTAGTTCTCATGCATGCAATACCTAATTATATTATGGTAATCTTGGCCAGCGTGACGTGAGTTTGTTGAACAGGGATTGATTCAAGATTTTATTTTATCGATGATTTATATTGAAGGAAATTTCTCTGCTTATGGTGATGTCTATCAAGAGATTGTTAATATGAGGCGTTGCGTGCAAGAAGGGCGAACTTAACATTGGACCTTTTTTTTTCATCCATAGTGTTCAGGAACATCTACTGCGCATTCTCATAGTTCTAGTTTGTGGAGTTCGTCCTTCTAGCCCCTGAAAATAAGGCTTTAAAATAAACTTGAATCACTTTTGACCGTTCAGCGTGCGGGCAATAAGGGCGAACTCAACATTCTCCTCCCCAATTTATCTCCCTACCGCTCGCTGTTGAAGGTCACAAGCAAAAAGACTATTCTTTCTCACAAGTCAGTTCACGCCTTCAGCTCGTGCGAAGCTAGTGTTTTTTTATTTATTGTATTTCTGTTTATTGTACAAACTGTGATGGCAAGTGTAGTGGAGGGCTATCCTCATAAAAGAGCTCGAAATAAAGATAATTGGAAACGATTTGCTAGCAAGAAGAACAGGAACGAGGGGAAGGACTATGTTTCTCAAACCACGAAGAGGGTTATAGCACCCCGTAAAGTTGGAGAGCCGTGTGGCTGTGGGTGCTTTGATAAGGTAGGCCCACCTAAAGTTCAAAGTATTTTTAACGCATTTTGGCAGTTAGGAGATTACAAGTTACAAAACGCTTATTTGTCCAAACTCGTTAACAGTAATGATGTTAAGAGATCGTACGTAAAAGGCAGGCCAAGTCGTACTTTGAGACGTATTGAATACACTATAATCGGTGACAATGTAAAATATAACGTGTGTCGAACTGATTTTTACAACATTCAGGGGATAACAGAAAAACGTGTTCGCGTCGTTCTAGATAAAACAAAACCGACAGGAACAATAGAAAGTGACTTGAGAGGCAAAACTGAATCTGTAAACAAAGGAAAGGAAGATGATAGATCACACGTTAGAGAGCACATTACATCTCTGCCCGTTGTTTCTAGACACTACAACCGGGCAAAATTCCCTCATCGAAAATACCTCCCAGTTGGTCTTAACTTAAATTCACTCTACGAACTATATCAGGAATGGCTCAAAGAAAATTATCCTGGAAGGACAGTCTGTCTCTAAGCATTTTTATACAGATACGTTCAATACATTCAACATTGGTTTCGAACCCCCCGGTAGTGACACGTGTAATTTTTGTGATAAAACTGACATTTAAATAAAAAAAACTACATAAAAATGGTCAGCAAAGTTCTGATAGCGTCAGAAAACTTGAAAAAGATAAGGAATTACACTTAAGACGAGCGAAAGCTCCACAGGCCCTTATCAAGTCTTATAAAAATAATGAAGATGATGATACTTTGGCGATCGTTTTTGACCTTCAACAGGCGCTAACAGCCCCAAAACTCACCAGCGGGATCCAGTTCTACAAACGTAAGCTCTGTACTTACAACTTTTGTATTCATAACATTAAAACGGGTGACTCAACAATGTTTTATGGGATGAAACTATAGCAAAGCGTGGGTCTTGTGAGATTGCTAGTTGCTTACAACAATACTTGTCAAACGTTCCAAATAAAATCCAAAAGATTATCATGTTCAGCGATTATTGTTTTGGTCAAAATAAGAACATAAATGTCGTTCTTGCCAACCTATCACTGATTCATAAAAACGATTTTATGTCATTAAACATTACTTCATGATACCCGGTCATTCCTATCTACCCTGTGACCGAGATTTCGGGCACATAGAAAAAGAGATACGACACGCAAATGTGAAAGAAAAGCCAGAAAGGCCAGCAGGGCTTAAGCTACTTACTTTAATGCATATACATTGATGGAACACTTTAATGTATCTATATTGATGGAACAATGTCTACATTGTGTCATCATTCTGACTATGTAAAATAAATGCCAAGCTTCCGTTGTTTTATTTTAGTTTACTTCAAAGTTGAAATGCTACCAACATGTAATGAGGCAAACAAAAATAGAATAAATTATTGATACATAAACATAATCATGCCGTTATATTTTGGGGTAGACAAGAAACTCTGGATATAGTTTAAAAAACAACACCGTATTTAATCCATCCTCACTAACTTTCTCCACACTTCCTTATCTTTGTATACTCCCTTCGCTTCAACAACATACATACACCGAGTCAAAAATGCTCTTTTATTCCTAAAACTCTTAATGTTTCTCTTTTTCCCACATTTTTTTACAACATTTAGCGAAGTATGATATTGCCTACCCCTTCCTTTTGAGCCACATACTCTTAACTTCATATATTTGCTTCGTCATTAGAGCTACACTCATCCGCTCAACATCAATTATTGATATACTGTAGTATTAGATGTAGACTTCAGTTCATGCTAAAGGAATTATTATTGAATGTGTATTATCCTATGTAATAATTTCAACCTAGAATATATTTTAAGGAAACTTAAAAATTCCTTATTTTTTTGTGGGAAAAACAAAATAAGTTATATTAGCTAACAAAACGTCGGCTGTGATAAAATGAAGTCAGAACAATCTGTCTTTAATAATAGAACCACAAAACACATCGATATAGTGTCATTATGCCAATTGCAATACAACATGGTTTAAATTTGTTTGAGTGATTGATCCTGGGACAACTATTATAATATATAATGAAACAATTAATAATAAATTTAAATATATCATAATAGTAGCTTTAGTGAGTAAACCGTATGTAGATTGTACTTATTACTGTACATTAGGACAACCATAATATCGGTACGTGGTTTTAATATAAGAAACGATACATTTTTTGGTATTATCTTCAAGTCAATAGTGAACGGATGTAATATGAACTAATTTGTTTGTTAGAAGATAGGTAATTCATTGTGTTAATAGAGAAATGACGTGATTAAAAATATGTGAATTTTTAAACGAAAGCTATTGACTTGTCTAACAACTTAAGTATATTTTATAATGAAAGAGCTTGGGAATATTATTCTTTAAGAATGTGCTTTGTCTTTATTAGACGAACACAAACCTGTGTTGCCTATGGATACTTCAGTTGTTTGGGCACTGTTTGAGGGTATAACTCTTCGTTACATAAACTTTCTGTTACTGTTCTGTCAGCGACACCTATAGGTACTTTCTTTTAGCACCGCGTCTTACAACCCGTTTGGGAATATAAAATAAAAGTACAGCTGTATAGTGATTTTGTAACGACTTACATTGTAATAACACTCACCAACTGGGGCAGCCCGCTCTCACAAGGTCAACACGCGGCACTAGCTCAACCAGCGACCTCCGCTCTCGCAAAATACAACAGACTGACTGAAGGCGCGTCTACGCCGGGCCACAGGGAAGCTCGACCACGTGTTCAGCCAGCAAAGAAAATGGAAAGAAGAGTTCCGCTTCCGCCTTCGCGGAGCTTCGCGAAGCTGCTAC
>CABEEJ010001676.1:35698-49707 GCA_901482245.1 Timema douglasi
GGGGGGGGGGGGGTTGCAATTTGTTAAAGTCTCAGATTTGGCTGTATAGTTGGGTCAAACGATTGAAACCGCAGCCAGCAGTTAGACCTTCTATATGCTGAAATTAGAGTTGATCTTCCCAATTAGATACATCATTACTTAAACCATTCCAAAAAAATATAGTTAATAAATTTTATTTTTTACTTTGAATATTTTGTTTTGTATAATATGAGCAATAAAATTGGACTAAAGTTAATTATTTTTTATATGGAAGAGAAAACAATATTTTATTTCTGACTGAGAGTGATTTTTTTGAACTTTATAATAAAGTATGAAAATCAATGATTAATGTATATGCTAAGCGCTAGAATCAGATTTAGTTATTATATTAGGAACTATACATTAAGGCAATATAATATATTTCAGTCTCCTTTTATTTAAAATGCTCTAACTACATCACTGAAGACTATGAACAGGATATCCAGCAAAATAATATTTTAAAATTCCCTGACTTTTCCAGGTTTTCCAGAGCAAATTTCTAATTTTTAAAGTTACTACACATTATAAAGATTATTTTAATAAGAATGCAAATTGATGTAATAATATTTTTAAACACACACTCTAAATTATGTCTTTCTAAGAAGGGGTTAAAGAAAATCAGTCTAAGGCGATGGACTATTGCCTATTGGGTATTACGATATAAGTTAGATTTAAGTGTGATCATATTGAGATATTAAAAGATCGCATTACACAAATACAGCTTAAACACGTTGAGTTACATTTTAGTTTCTTTTTCACATAACGTAATCAACTCTCTCGCATGAGCATAAACATGATTCAACTTTGGCTAAACACGCGCAGTAGAAGGGTGGAAAGGTGACACGAAAATCCAGTGTTGACTTTGTGAATTGAGATTAGTATACTCAATAGGGATAACTGTATTAAAAGAGATTCACGGTGAGTATCAACTGGAAGAAAAATGTTATTTTGACTATTGTAAATAAAAGTTACGCATTTTTTAGTGAATTTATGAAAATTTCAGAAATTTGATAACATTACCTGAATATTCCACTACTTTTCCCTGAGCAAGCAAATACCCCAATTTTTCCCAGTTTTTAAGGTTTTCCAGGTGGCTGGACACCCTGGTGAACATATTAAGTGTTGCTTATGTCATGCAAAGGACCCAATCTGAATTAGTGGACAAAAGGAGGCAGCTTTGGTTGGATGAAAGCAGTTGTCAAATCGTGTATAAATTTTACACACGTATAGTGAGAATAAATATTTTATGAAGTGAACAAAATTTGGTTCATTCACTTAACTGGCTACTTTTCTTGACCATTTAGCGAACTGGGCAAAAATTGCATCAACTTTTGCCCATTTCATGCACTGGAACTTATTGTACTATCTACTATAGACTAACTTATATTATTTTTAAGATATTATATTAAACTTTCTCAACCTAAATTAACCCAACCCTTCATTCTAAAGCGATTTGAAGTTAAATTAACTTCAAGAAAAAATCCGCATTTAATTTGTCTATTTTACAGACTCATCCAGTTCTTGAATTGGCTAACAATTGGAGCTGCACAGATTGGAGTACAAGCGCTTCACAGTTCATAAACTGGACTATTTTTCGCTCAGATCGTGAAATGCTCAGGGGAGGATAGTTCACAGAATGGCAAGAAATTATCCCGATTCATGAAATGGGTAAATTTATGAATGGAGTGTAACATATAGGAAGTACCCATTCATAGTACCTCCTCCTCCCCTGGGCAGAGTCATCACACCTGATTTTATTTCCACAGCAGAAAATGAAAGCAGAACTGTTTTATAGTTATCCGCCTGGGTGTGTGTTTTAATGCATTATAAATCAGGATGGTTGCAGTTGGAGACGTACTCTTCTTCGTTCGTTAATTTTCTTAGTCATATCAAACCGACAAAGAATGATCTTGTACTTTTAATCATGGATGGTTACTCGACTCATATATATATATATATATGGTTCGTATATTCATAGCGTTGTCACGACAGAGCTGCCGAGTACCCCTGGGTACAAATTCCAGGACAGTTTCTGGGTGAGTACCAAAAATGCCCTCACCCCTTTCCACAAAGTGAGAGGGGATCTGGATCATGCTAGATACCCAGGGAGGTTAAAATTAACTACTCCTACCTTACCAGTCACCCACTGGTGGGACTGACACTGGGCCGGTGCCTTCCACTCTCTCCAGGGCGGTAAGAGGAGCTACTTCCATCTGCTCACATAAGAGATCTTGCAGTTTTCCCACTTTCCCTTAGGTAAGAGAATGGGACTACACCCATTGCGCATGTAGAGGTGAACCACCCACTAGTTGTGTGCACTACAAGGAGAGGCGCCCATGTTATACTAACTGTCCAGGTTAGCACCAGAGCTCTAAAATGGCTCACTACACAACAGACGAGGCTGGGGTCTTAAGACCCAGAACCCCAAGGGTTGAGACCTGAAGGCCTAGGACCCCATGCCTGAAAGCCTATAACCACACTGATCTTCCCACCCCATTACTAGTGGAAGATTAAACCCTCTGCCTTACAGAGTCCAACCCGATCTGGGCCACCACCGCATTGTTGTAACGGGGGCATCAATCCAGCGTTGTGTACTTTTTATATAGGAAGTAGTCAAATGGCAAACGGGAGCATACCAGTCAACAGGAGCCACACCACCTCTCCTGTAGGCACCGACCTCTTACACAGGAAATCTACACATACCAAAAACTTGAACGTTAACAATTGCGCCAGAGAAAATCATGTCTCACTTCTATGTTTACCACTTCATTGCAGTAATAAAATTCAGATATTAGATCTGTCATTAATGTTCTCCATTAACGGTGTGCACAGGCTGCTAAGGACAGATATATTCCGATAGAGCGTAACACTATCGGTTTGTCATGCTCGTGACGGCCCGGTTAAAGAGGGAGACAGTATCATTACCTCAAACTCTCACTTAACTTCTCGCTTTGAGTACAAATAAAAGTAAGACAAGAGGAGATTAGTAGCCAAACAGGAAATATTTACAGAAGAATATGGTGGAATACAATGCTATCGTTAGAAGGACAACTACTTTTAACTACGCCTAGCTCAAGGGTGGATCCAGAGCTAGTTGTAGGGGTAAATTGGTTTTCACAAGGCTACTTCAAGGATAAATTTAATAATTTTGATTAATAAAGATTTTAATTTATAATATTTTATTAATAATATTGCGAGTTGAACAAACTAGTTGAGATTAACTATTAGTATAATAATAATAATAATAATAATAATAATAATAATAATAATAATAATAGCAACAATAATAATAGGACTTTAAGAAATAACACAATTTGGATTAATCCATTTGTAATTTTAATACAAAAATAACATAAAACAAAAAGACGCCGTCACAATAAAATTAATAAATATATACTGTACATAGGTCTAAAGTGTTTTAGTAGGCCCTAATAAAATAAAAAATATGTATTTTAATACTAAACTTAATAATATAAATACTGGAAAATTTTAGTTTTAATCCCCTTGCTTTGCTCTAGAGCTAAGTTGAAAGAGATGTTGCCTAATTTTGATTAGGTCGTGTAGGAGATAGGGGGAGGAAGGTATTAGTCAGTCATTCTTTACAACTTTAAAGTATTGGTTTCAATATGTATAATTATATTCTATGCAGGAGGGGACGATCGCACCCAACCCCACCTTGATCCACCCCTGGCCTAGGCAGGGAAACTTGAATAAATATATGACTTTTAATGCTAATGAGAACAAATTCACTGTGCTATTCGTAAAGATGTTTACATATTCCAATAATTTAATATACAAAATTAAATACACTTTTTGGAATGTGTGGAATAAAAATGACATTAACTAAAGGGTTTTTTTAAGTAAGATAAACACTTTAAAAATTTTTATATTCAATGAAATACAATAAGTGTAATGATCTTAATATATTTTAGACACAATTTTATTTAACTAGGACTGATTACCATTAATGGAATTACTTAAATATCTAAGCCTAAGTATTATAATTGTATTTGTAAACAAAATTGGTTACAGGTTCATATTGTTTACACTGGCATCATACAAACTGGTCGATAAGCTGTAAAAATAATTTCGAGGGCTAGATGAGACATGTGGCCGACATGATTTGGAATAACGGGTTGACAAGTTCATGCTTAGGTGGACAAAGTGACAGCAAACTGGTCGATCAATTGGGGTGCCAGCAAACCGATCGACAATACACTGGTTAACATGTGTGGAAAAAGTGGTCGCCAGACAAGTGTCACTCACAAGCAATGTCGATCACATGGTCGATGCAAGTAGGACTATGTGACAATGAGCCAATTGGTTGACAAAAAGTAAACAAATATTTGGAATGCTAGGTGGGTCAAATATCCGACACTAGTAAGACTCACTGGTCGACTATTTCATGCATAGGAGGATAAAGTGATTTACATACGAATGGTTGACCAATTTGGTTGCATAAAACTAATCGACAATAAACTGGTCAACACGTGTGGACAAAGTGATCGACAGACAAGTAATGTAAACAAAGGAGTACTTAGACCAAGTTTATTATTATTATTAGCACCGCGTCTTACTACCCGTTCGGGTTATACGCACTTACGCTAATGTGTAATGGTAGGGTGATTGTGAGATGAAATGGAGGACCTACAGTTTAACGTGGATTCCAAACCACGGTGGAGGCCTGGCATTCCCCACATTCACAAGATGTATTGTCAGAGGTGAAGGAAGGGTTTGGTAATCAGATAAATCTGTGCCGGGACCGAGGATTGAACCCCGGCCGCCAGCACAGAAGTCTTACACCTTACCCCTAGACCACCAGGTCACCGACTAGACCAAGTTGTTGATACGAGTAGGACCATGTGCTAAACGACCAACTGATCGACAAAATATTAACACACATTTGATAGACTAGGTAAATAGTGGCCGTCGACTCGTCGAAAAATACGTACATAGAACGACAAAGTGATAGACAGCCAACTGGCAGACAAACATTGAGATGGATTCCTATAATAGTGGAGCACAGGTTAATAAATTGCGAATAAAGAGCTCGCTAAGCCAAAAAATAGGTGTTTTATTTTGGTATCCAGGTGCTCTTTTTACACTATACATTTAGTTACATTACAGTGAACGTCTGTCATCCGTTAATAATAACAATCTCAATCGATTAAAATAATGCGCTTTACTTAACATTAAATAAACAATGTCCCTTCTCTTTAATGTACAAATAAAAATAAGTTATGTTGGTAAATCCACCAATCATATCAAGGCCGTAGCCAGGGGGGGGTTTTGGGGGTTCAAACCCCCCGAGAAATTTTATGAACAATATATATATAGCTTTATTTATGGTTCAAACGATATAAAAATTAAAATACAAATACAAATTAGGTGGCTGTGTTATTATAAAAAGCACTTCAAAGAGCTTCTAGAGGTGTTAAATATTTAGAAATTTTCCTAGCGTTCGGCATTTTGGGGGTTATTTTACCATAAAAAACCTCACAGAGCTTCAAAAAGTGTTTAATATTTAGAAAATGTCCTACCCTTCGGCAGCTAGGGGGTTATTTTATCATAAAAAAAACACTTCAGAGAGCTTCTAGAACCGTTTGTCATTTATAATGTTTTTTATCTTCCAGCAATTGGGGGATGTGCTCACCAAACCCCCCCTGAAATTATTGGCTGGCTACGGCCTTGAATCATATACTTAATATACAGCGAAAATGTAAACCAAATTATTGTATAATAAGAGCAAAAAAGGTATGTTCACTAAGAAGAAAATACAAGGAGTTCATACAAATATTAAAGTTATTATTTTTATTACAATAAAATAATAAACAAAAATATAAACATTTCTCTAACCATATCACTCACAAGTAGCCTAAGTAACGCTGTTATCTCCTGATTAAATATTACTTTATTTGGAAAGATTCTCACCTGGACTTTTTTTTAATTGAATGTATTTACACTTCACTTTTCGTTTTCATTGTCCCTAATTTGAAGTGGTCCTTTCCCACTTTTTTGAAATTATACTATTTTAAAAGATATTTAGAGTAGTCCCCCCTCCAAATTACTTTGAAATTTGTATGTTCCTAGAACCTATTTTGAGTAGCGTCCTTCGGAAATTTTTTAAAGGTTTGGATGCCTCCAGAAACTATTTTTAATAGTTCTCAACCAGTTTACTTTTTTAAATTTAGATCTCCTGAAAACTATTTGAAGGGGTTTTCTTCCAAAACTGTTTAGAATGTAGATACTTCCAGAAGCTATTTAGACTGCTCCTAGCTTGAATTTTTTTCGAAAATTAGATGCCTCTAAAAACTATTTGAAGTGGTCTTCTCTGGAAAACTTTTGATAATTGAATGTATATATAAGTTATTTTGAGGTTAATGCAAGATCTTTCAAACTTCATATTCGATAATATCAGAGGATTTAAAATATATTTAGGGGGGTGGGATTTATTCCAGTTGAGATTATTTTCAGGGGAACGATGCCCCTCTTGCCCCTGCCCCCTTCGGTTCTACCACCACAGATTTCAGTACTACACAAATTAATGCATTAATGCAGTAATGCATTGCTTACCATCATAATTGTCACAAAAATAAAACTGAGTAAATTCAAGCCAATTTATTATTTCCTTTTCTAGTTTATAGTGACTTAACGTACACGATTTGGAGTGTTCACCTAATTTAGTGATTTGTTTAGAAAAAGGCATTATATCAATAATTCGGTGACCCGTAGTGAGAGAATCTTGTTCCTTTTCAATATTTTCTATGAGGGGCCCCCCAACCCCCACACTGAAATTATTGGCTGGCTACGGCTTTGATTAATATAATTATATTCATGCCAGTTAAATGGTAGCCCACGCTCAAACTAAAATATAAAACTAAACAATGTCAAAGAATACTGGTAGCAATAGACTGTACAGCTTTCACATATTAAATAGCTAACAGCCAAGAACAGTCTAAAATATAATATTACTCTTCGTATGTTTTTGTACCTCAAAACTTTTCTCAGCTGGTTTTGAAAAGTTTGCTAATGATCTTCTTCCCCCTCATCTCTCCCCGCCCGCCCGCCGCTGTCAATCAAAACACAAGTGGTCACTCCTACCTGTGTTTGGTTCTCAACGGTACGGCCCCGTTTGGCTGTATTTATTTCTGTGAAAATCACGTAATTTAGGGCAATTTCCTATCCAGTTTTAGAAATATTATAGTAAAGATTGTATTAAAAACGTCAAATGAACCAGTATTTATTGCTAAATAAGGAGAATTAAATTTAATTTCAAAATACAAAGTAATTTTCTATTAGGATATTTGTTTGTAAAAGAATGAGAAAGTCTTCCACCGATTCAATTTCATTATTTATGAAATAAAAACCAATATGTTGGAAAATATGGTACAGACCGTGCCTAAAATATGTTTACCATATAGTGTTATACTGTCCGTACATCCATAAAAAAAATTAAGACTTTTGCTCGTATTACTTAATACTTGGAGATGAATTAGTATTATTAAGTTAAATTAAGCATTATAACTATTTAAACAAAAAATTCATAACAACTTTGCCCTATCATTACCTATTTTAATGTTTTTATTCTATTAAAAAGGCTCACAACCATAAAAATAAGAAAATAAAATATTATCATTCTTGCACAGCCTTAACACATTTTGCGTGTCTGCAGTTGAGAAATTTCTTCATATTAAGCCGTGAGACGACCCATCATCAAATAAGTAAGATTTTTGGGAAGGCTTATTTGAAGTCAAGCACACAATCAACAGCTATCAAAAGGTTCAAAAAGAGCACGATCTTCCCATTTGACCATGATGTTTTTAAAGAGGCTAACTTTGCACCTTAAATTCAACACCAGCCACTAATATTGATGAGGTGACCTCACAAATATTTGCAGAAATTTCTACTAAAAATGACATCTTTATCCCTTCATATACTGTCAGCCCAGTATAAATTTCTCCTTTGCCCAAATCTTCATGTGCACTTGATAGGGCGGCAGCAAGCATAATTTTGTACCCAGGAGAGCTTTGATTTTGGTGCCCTCTCCTTTATAACATTTTAAGACCTGGAAAGGAGATATTATAATTATGATGGATGATTTACCGATGTCCATACGCGGTGTTTTTCTTGATTATTGCTATCATATTAACCTTTTTTATAAATTCAGTCCCTAACTAATTTTGAGAAAAGGAAAACGAGTTTTTGTGATTTGAGTTTAAGGATATTAACAAGATTTGCAAATGATTTGATTTACCCAACATTTTCCATGGCCGTTGTGTGTTTTTTGTTTACAACTTTCTGTATTGTAATATTTCACACTCCAACATTTGACAACAATGTTGATGCACAAAATGTTTCAATACTGTCTTAGTTGTTAATAACAAGGCCTTAATTTATTTATAAATATATTTTTCTATTAAGGTGACCGTTTTACTCTGGTCTCCAATCTAAGTTAAAGTAGCTCCTAATAACCAATAATTGATATAGTATGTCTAATTTGAGGAGCGTATAACCATCAATAGTTGGTCACACCAACACGGGAACATCATCTTATTCATCTGTGTTGGGGTGTCTTTGCCTTGACACCAAACAAACAATACGAATTTTGTATCAATTCACTGCCTGTAGGTATTAATCCCCTATAGACAATTTTTATAAATATATTTGTGTAAAACAATGATAATATTTTAAAGGATGACCAGGGTGTCTTGGGACATTCACATGTCATTGTGTGAACAGTGAGTTCTTTTCAGGATATTGGGGTGCACTGATGATTAAACAAGATTAAAAATGCACACGATATACTCAAGGTTTTGATTATTAAAAATAATACAACACATTCTGATTAAAATATGGTTAAACAAGTTGCTAAATTTAATAATAAGAGACACACACTTAAAATAGAATTAAATTAAATACACAAAATAATAGCTATAAAACACATGGTAACTCTTAAAAAATCTAAAACAATCAGTAATAATGTTCATTATCAATACAATTCTAAAGAACAATCAATGTCTACATTACCTGTGCCATTCATGTAAGTCTCCCACTGGTCACCGATGTATTAGTCCACATATTCCAAGACTCAAGACCAATAAACACCCAGACATGTTGTACTCACCCTGACACATTGGCCCGTTTCCAAACACACTCTTTTGAAACTATTAAGTCACACTGCCACTGGTTCCTGCACATGACACACTGCGTTGACCTGTGTTACATGAACACTTGACTCACTGGGTACGCCGGTCTACTAACTGAACAAAGTGCCCACTGCTGGGGATGCTTCGCCGATTGCCGACCGTGTATATATGAGGGTCACAGTTAAATTCCTCCATTTATAGACTACTCTAATGGATTTACAAAAAAATATCCCAGATTCTTCTAAATGTGTCACTTTCCTTTCAATTACGCCCTTCTGGAGAATCCGGACAACTGGGCGCCGCCATCTGGGCGCGGCCAACTGGGCGCCGCCAACTGGGCACCGGGCCAACTGGGCGCCGGGACAGCTGGGCGCCAAAAGTAACCCCACTTTTTTCCTTTTTTAAAAAGTGATGAGTAAAACTAAAAAACACCCCCCATTTTTTTCTTTTAAAAAAATCACCTTTTTGCACTTTTTTCTTTTTTAAAAAAATCACTTTTTTAATGCATTGCAATATTATGCGCAACACCACGTAAAAACGAAATAATGTCTCTATTATTATAGTCCCTAACTAGTCTTAAAACTCTAACATCGACTTCTCGATACTTTCTTTTTTTCTGCGTAGGCTCATGTCCAGCTACAAGATGTTTATAGTAGATATCTCTTGCAGCTTGTACTTTACGTAGAGCATCAATACATTTCCATATTGTGTGATGTTGCATGCCCAGCTCAGTTCCTAGCCTGCGATGTGCAGCTTCAGCATGATTGTTAGTACGATTGTGACACGATTTTTTGTTCCATTTCGTCCAAACCACTCTGGTTGACGAAACCTAATGAAGTCAAGCAAAAAGTAATGGTAATGGGTCGAGTGGGCGAATTCTAAGAATACGCAAATAAAAGCTCGTAACACCTGCACCGCATATCTATGAACTTGATAAGAGAAAAGTAATAATAATGGGGGGGGGGGATATTTCTAAGAATAAACAAACCAAATCTCGTCGCACCTGCACCAGAAATAAGTCATAGCTTGAAGGTATTATAATATCGGCGATATTATTTTAATTTTACATAGGGATGCACATAAATGCTACTTATTATTCCTCTTTAGTGGTTTATTTTGCGCACAATTCTTATTTTTCATTTTTTGGTGAGTTTTTTTTAGAAATTTTACTATATCAAATAGACTAATTTATAATATAAATTAATTAAGTTTCCTCTAATAAGATTATTTTTTTAAATACTCCAAGACAATGATATGATGTTGCGCTGAAAAATATGATTAATTAAAAAAAAGTTCATTTTTTATTCTAAAAAATTGCATAAATTAATAAATAAATAAAACAATTAGTTTTATTTTAGCGCCCAGTTGTCCTGGCACCCAGCTCGCGCGCGCCCAGTTGGCCGCGCCTGGTTGGCGGCGCCCAGATGGCGGCGCCCAGTTGTCCTAGACCGCCCTTCTGGTGGTCAGGCTGGCCTAGCTATCTGCTAAATAAGAACAAAGAGGGAGGACAGAGAAGGCAAACAAATGACATGAACGCAAGCCCAGCAGTCGGACACTATTATTGTTAAAATATTTGAATATTGTTCCAATGCTTTCATTTTTAAAACATTTGTATACAGTTTACAAATGACCTGCAGGCAGTGTTTATGATGAGCATTTAGAAAGTTATAGAAAATATATCCCAGTCACATTTAGTTATAATTTGTTTGAGTCCATGTATTTCGAAGTTGGTGTGACTCTTAATTTCATACAATATTGGATTGTGGTCTGAGTCCAGTTCCTTTAACACTATCATATATTCAGTGGTTATATCAATATTGGTCAATTACACATCTTTGGTATCAGGTCCGTGTAGATAGTTTGTGGGGTAGTATGTAGGGGGCAACAACTATGTAGTCGTGTGTGTTGTTGTGATGTGTTAATATTTGTCCGTTCCCGGTGGTTAGTCGGCTTTTACAGATTGTGTTCTTACAATTTAGATACCCTACCACTAATATTTACATTTACTCATGTGGCTTCAATGTACTGGAGATTTTGAAAGTGATGTTGGTAGTGAGGTAGATGGGTCTTTATCATAATAGCCGCACCTCCCTCTTCCCTCTGCCTTGTGGCCCATCATT
Organism: Timema douglasi; assembly: GCA_901482245.1. Lineage (NCBI taxonomy): Eukaryota > Metazoa > Arthropoda > Insecta > Phasmatodea > Timematidae > Timema > Timema douglasi. Next base: position 46,983 of record CABEEJ010001676.1, read on the forward strand.
TTTGTAAAAAGTGTAACCGTAGAAGTAAATATTTTTCTTTAGGTTTAAATGGGTCTTGTTTATTAGGACAATGTCTAATGAATAAGTTAAAAAAAAATCGTCAGTTGCGAAGTATTCAGTCAATCTCTTTAACAATATATTGAGTTTTTCTGTATTATTTGTCACCTCTCTAAGTTGAGTTGGCTAAGGTCTGAAGTGTGTTATAAGTTTTATAATGTTTAGTTCCTTGAACTTGATGAATTCTTTCAAGTTTGATAGTGATGAAGTAGTGTCATCTTGATGTGGCTGCTGCTGCGTGCACCCCATGGCAGCTGCTGCGCGCACCCCATGGCAGCTGCTGCGCGCACCCCATGGCAGCTTCGGTGTAAGAGCGGTAAATGGTGGTACAACGTGACGGGGGCTGGGAATAGGAGGGTAATTCTGGCCAATGGCTGGTGGGGGTGCTGGACATGTTGGTGATGGTATGAATTGAATTTATCTCACTGTCTGTTGGGTGTGCTTGGCCTGAAACAATTGAAACTAAACAGGGCATTTTCTGCAGTTGGCTCTGTGGCCCCTTGCAATGGATGCATATGGTCGGTGTCGTGTTGTCTTTCTTGGGGCAGTGAGTGGTGAGGTGTGCTACAAGGCAATTGACGCATCTGGACTTGTTTGAACAATAATTGTTCATGTGCCTATGACTCTGACACTTGTGACATTGCGTAATTGTTTACATGGAGGGCTATAATGTACAATTCTACTCCTAGACTGGTTGATGAATTGTATGCCAAAGCTGGTTGTGTGGGCTTCGGTCTTAGCAAGTGAGATCAAAAATGTCAGAAGCAGTGAATCAGTCTGGATGGCGTTTGTCACTTCTGCCTTTCGGATAACCTGGCGCGCGCCTGTCATTGCGTATCCTAGGTGAATTAGTTTGACCTTAATATTCTCCGGATTCATGTTTAATGGTAGTCCCTTGATAACTTTCACCAGATTGTTGTGTGGGAGGATGTACGTGTGAAATTACCTGTTCATTTCCTTGAAGAGACTTTGAACCAGTTGGTAGTTATGAGTTGAGGTGGTATGGATTTTTAGTCCTGCTTTGATTTAGCTAACTCCCGTGGCTGTCTCAGTGTATTTAGCTGTTTTTGCAATTTGTTTTTCTAGTTGTGAATACCTACTGTCCCAATGGGGTGGTATTCTTTGGTTTGTTGTATGGAAACAAAGTGAAGTAGTCCTTCTTAGCAAGGGTGAGGACAAGGGTCCACAGATCCCTAAGTCGTCCAGGCCAATCAGTTTATTAAATGTATGTGGAAAACTTCAAGAACAATTTTGTGTAACATATTGAGAAAGAATCGTGAGATTGTTGGCATGCACGGCTTTATAAGAGCCAGATCTACGGAGGACGCTATCTCTGAGGCCATGAACCCTGATGATAGGGCAAGTGGGATAATTTGTGTTGGCCATCACTATTCAAACGGTTAAGGGAACTAGAATGTCCGGGGAGTCTCTACAGAGTTTTTATGGACTAATGTAGGAACAGATATGCAACCCTGAGATGTCCAGGATTATCAATAAGTAGGAAACATACGAAATGCTGTCCCCAGGGATCGGTTTGTGGACCAATCTTTTGGGAAATAGGGCTCGAACCAGGTTTGTTGGAAATAGAAGCGCTCCCAGGTACGGCGGGGGTGGTCGCATTTGCAGATGACTTACTGATAATTGGTGAAGCCAAGTCAAGATTGGAACTTGAGACCAAGAGTAAAGCGGTTCTCACTGGGCTGAACCCTTGGTGCAAGAAAGTGAAATTAAGTTTTGCACCTGCGAAGACGACGTATGTGCTGTTCAAGGGAGCGCTGAAGAGAGACTTTATGATAAGGATTGACAGACAAGTGATTAGACGAAGTGTAAATACCAGATATCTAGGAGTTACGTTGGATGAAAAGCGATGCTTCATGATGCACGTGGAGAATATATGTGGAAGAGCCTTTAGACTAATGAACAAGATTATTAGCATAAGGCAGAGTTGGTTTGAACTGCCCAGGATTTGTATACGGATTTACCATCAAGCCTTATTAAACTCCATCGTGGGTTATGGGGCCAGCGCTTGTGCACACCGGCTCAGATTGGTACGGGTTAAATGTAAGATCCTAAGCCTACAGAGAAGTATTGTCTTAAGGCTATCCGGAGACTATAGAACAGTTGCGACAAATGCATTGTGTGTGGCCCTAGGTATATGGTCACTAGACCTAGAATTAAGGAAGAGAGCGGCTATGTACTGGCTACGGAAAAGGGAGTTAGACAAGGTTGCTAAGCTGACAACGGAAGGAGTAATAAATGATATCCAGGCGAGGGAAACATTTCTGGACGAGTGGCAGACAGAATGGAACCAAAGCACAATTGGAAGGAGAACTTACCAACTCTTTTCCGATGCCAGAGATCGCCTAAAACTAAAATTTTTACAGCCTTCCCCTGGGCTAGTTCACTGGCCATGGGACGTACAGGGCTGTTCTATACCTAAGACGCGTGACAGAAAACAGGCTATGCAGATGTGGAGGGGAGACTACTACCAAACACGTCGTACTGGAATGTCAAATAACGGTAAAAGAGAGGGAAACAAACCAAGTTCCATTACAGGCCAGCGCGATTTAACATATATTGCGTGACGCGGATAGATGGGGTATCCTAGATACAATCGCGAACGACGTGTCGACACACACACACACACACACACACACACACACACACA
>CABEEJ010001676.1:49994-66113 GCA_901482245.1 Timema douglasi
AGAGACGGAGGAAGAAAACCCTCAACTCGCATGGTTTAGCCCACTTGGCAACAAGTGTGGTCTGAGCTGGGGCGATAGGGCATCCGGTCCGTCAATGTTTCCTCATTAATTGTTATAATTAGATGAAGAGACAAGGAAGAATATTAAGATCCTCTGCGGTTACCAAGTTGCAAGTTATGTATTAGGTTAAATTAGTTTTAGTTTATATTTTCTTATGTTGGTTAATGTTTAGTTTTAGGTCCAAGATAGTGAGTGGTCTTAGGTGGAACGAAATTTCTGGTAGGGCGCCTCCCCAGGTGGTGGATAGGGGGATGCTCGCCCCCGCTGGGGTTCGCACCGATCCGGGGACTATTAGATCCAGAAGCGGTGGGACACCCAGCGGGGCAGGGTACCGCGGGCGTAAAATACCCAAGGCAGACCACCTAGTAGGATAAAATTAGATAAGGAAATAGGGACACTTAGATTAGGAGTTATAATCAACATCAAGTTAAGTAATAATTGTAAATGGGATAAACTAGTAATTAGTACAGGTAGAGAAACAATGTAACGTAGGTCCTGACTTACAGTCTAGGCCTCAGGACAGAAAGTAATGATAAATAAATAGATAGTCTTTGTTTTTTGTTGGTGTTTGTGTTGAGGGTACATCAGTGTTTTTTGTGCTTCAGTTGCCAGTGGGTGTCATGACTGGTTTCTTGGTTTAGATATTGTTTGTGATTTTACATTTCTTCTTTCTCTTCATGTTATCCACTTGAGTGAATGTTACATTGCCATCATAGCCAGTCTCCATGATGGATATCTCAGAGTTGGCGTTCTTGTTGGTTCATGGTCTGGTTGCTAGTAGTGTTGTTGTGATGTCATTGCTTTTGTGAAGTGCCGTGGCCATTTCCTGCGGCCCTGAAAAGGCCTGGATAATGACACATGAGTGCGAGGGAGAGTGGGAACTTTTTCTCCCTGTGATGAGTTGCTGTGTCCCCCAGGATGGTTAACAACTGCAAGGTAGTGCTTTGCAGCCAGCTGTGCTTTACGTCTTTCAGCTACTGGTTGGCTCTGTTAGAACCAAGGCAGCTTAAAAAGACAACACCTAAACTGTCCTGGGATTTGTTGTGTCAGGGTGCTCTTAATGGGATTGTTTCATCTTGATTTCGGCATCCTCGTCGAATCATTGTTTCTAGCGACAGCAGATACATCAGACTCTCGCGGGCTCTCAACAATGACAAGTGGTGGCTTTTCGAGTGATGATTACAGTCTAAACACCAACTTATATGAAAATGGTCTTTTTGAGGGAGTCTTTGTTGCAAACCAATCACATTGATAGATGTTCGGGTATTTATGCACAACTCTTATGCATTTCACTCCCTATATGAGTGGTAGCCCAGAGCCTTTAAACACAAAAGTTACCAACTTGGGTAGCCCTGAAAAACCGTCTGAGGCTGTTCCCTGGTAACTTTCAATAAGTTTCTCAAATAGACTGTAACAAGACTACATACCAACTAGACTTTAAAAAGACTGAAACAAGCTATAACAAGACTGTTGTATGAGCTCGTTCCTAAGAAATGGCACACTCCTTTCACTACTCAAGCGCATTCCAGCTTGGGTTTCATGGATTGTGAGTATGTGAGAATTTCTTGTTCACTCTGCAATGCAACACCTTTAAACACTCATGCATTCAACTATGACAATTTGAACTGTTAACTATAAAGAAGTTTAGACCATTCTTACACCTTAGGCATCCATTCGCGTATCGGCTGTTGTTGTTCCAGTAGGCAACGCTCACTCAACGTCGACGAATTATTGTCAACTGGTCATGACATCATCTAGCTGGGCAGGCGAGGCAAATCAGCTAGCATTACTGACCGGTTGGCCTGGGGGTGACATGTGCAAGTTCTCTACAAAAAAAAGAGCTGGCTTCAGGGCGACAGTTGCTAATTCACCGCAGATAGGAAAGGTAGCGGTCTCGACTATTGTATCATTACACAATGTTATCATAACTAACACCCCAGTCAAGGTATTCTACTACAAGTGGTAATGCACTTCAGCACCCATGGAAAGGCCCCAAAAAGATTATGCATGCCCTTTTAAAGGCATGCATTTTTTTATTAATCTTGATGCTTTCAGCAGGTAGGGTGAGATTCAGCCCGTGAAAAATATAACTTCTACCAGAACAATTAGACCGCTGCAAATTTTTTTCACTAACTTTTGTCTTCCCCACATCATTTTGGACAAAGGTCCTCAATTTACCAGTTAATAATTATCAAACTTCCGATCTGAGCTTGGGATCAAACAAAAGTTTATAGCACCTTACCATCTTGATTCCATTGGTTTGAACTTTGGTTTTTTTTTCTCTTAAGGGGAATTATCCCAACCATAACCAGGGGTTGGTAAATTTGGCTTACGTTTGGAAGAATTCCAGTGGCTCACACTTCCATAATCACTATCATTTCATTGCAGGTACGTGTAGACAACCCCCTTGGATGTACCCTGGGCAACTCTGTGTCACTAGAGTGGTTAATAGTTTCATACAGGTATCCAAACTGGAAATCATGTCCCTCCCACCATAAGCTAAATAAAAGGCATCTCTGAAAGCAACTATACTTAGTGGGAACAATAGTGCAGCTGTAACCAAGTTCATGGTATCCTATAGAGGAACTCCTCATTTCACCACTAAAATATCCCTTGCATCTCTATCCTTGAGACTTACATTGAGGAAATACATCGACTTAGTGGAGCCACTGGTCAACTCGCTCTTCAGGGATAAACCAAAGATCCTGTAAATGTAACAAGAACCTTCGAAGAAGGACCAACTGTTGATTTCAATTTTTGCAATAATCTTGGTAGAAAGTGGCTATTTGGAACAATAACAAAGGAAAGGGGTAATTTGCGCTATTTGATAAAATAACGAGGACACCTGCTGTAGCCATACTCCAGTTTCAAATCAGAGACCATCTAGAATGGCAATAGCAATTTATTAATTGAAACCTGCATTGATCCCAGCACAATTCACTTAATACCCCAAAAAGGAGTCACCCATTCATGGGAAAAGGGCTAATCCTCCCCCAAGAAAGAATATCACCATCACCCAATAGTCAGCCTTAGGACCTACTCTAGGAGACAAGACAGCCCATTAACGAAGAGCCATTCTCAATAGTTAGTTCAGCTCGAGAGACAGCTACTAGGAGTGGACGCATCATCAAACAGCCTGCAAGACTCAACCACTGAAGAGTAGAAGTGTGCCAAGTTCTTCCCAGGGGCTTAATTGGGGTCATTTTATGTTCCTTGTTTGTGTGTTTGTTTTTAGTTAGTAAAGTATATTCAGACTCAAGGGAGAGGAGTGTTGTTAGTGTATTGGCAACAATGGGGTTAGTGTAGTGTAGTGTAGTGTCTGAAAATTATATAGGTCATTCAGTGTCGATATTCAAGCTGCTGAATAAACTAATTATGACGTGTGTGTACCATAGTCATGCTAGTTACACATCTTTATTTTGATTTATATATTGTGCGTGGTACATAATAATTATATACATGGTTGATACTAGATAAACCCAGTTAAATCCAATTGAACATGGTTCAAACTGATTTAATACAGATTGTATACACAATATTGATGGTTAAAACACAGTGTAGAATCCAACTGGTTTCAACCATAATTTGCAGCAGGGTATATAAGTAACGTTGTTTACTATTCTTATTGACCATTGCATCAAAGGAAGGAAGAGTACAAAATATTATTACAACATGATAAAATGTATTGTTTGGATAATAACAAATTTTCTGTTTAGTATATCCTCATATTTGATCGCATAACCTGATTTTCTTACAAATACCATCTGAAAGCCATTTTTTCTTACCAGAATCTTACTATACAGTAATATTCTTATAGGAAAAGAGGCCTTTCAGAAGGGTTTTCACAATAAAATCGGGCCATAAATAACTAGCTAGCTAAATACATTAACTTTTTCCGTGAGATAGACTTGTAAATAGTTATGATAAAAAAATAACTTTGTAACAACTAATTTTGTCAAAACAAATGTTCATTTTTAATGTCTATACTTCAAATACTGCAATTATAGCTACATCAAAGATTATAAAAATCAGTTCGGCGTTATTTTAACTATATAATGTATTAAAATAGGCAGTCATTTTTTTCTTCAAAAAACTTAAAGCGTAAAGAAGGGTAAGGTCTGCAAACTTAGTATATAAAACTCAGGCTCACATCAAAACACTAAAAATATGTTTTTTATTTGTATACATTTGTATTTTTTTCATGATACAATTATACAATTTCAAAGTTAAATTAAAAAAAGAAAGCAAGTTAAAGAAAATGATATAACTACTACGTCTTTTAAAAACAAGTACAGATTAATTTCTTTATTTAGACTACGTTTTGTTTGTACTAAAATCATTATCCTCCTTATAAGGTATGTTAGTATATGAAAGTAGCACAAGCATTGTGTAAATGTTTGACAAATATCTGAAAGCATTATTTTGCGGGGGAAAAAAAAAATGTTACTGAGTATATGTTCCAGTAATAACATGAAAAAAAAAGTATATTTTAAAAATGTGGAGTAATCTTTAGCTACCCTTTTGTATTATATAAATATAATCTTCTTACTATTAAAGATAGGGGTTTATAAATAAATACTTTATGTATATATACTAGTTATGCTAATGAACAAGGGATAAGGAAGGTTGAATTTAGATTAAGTGTATCCACATTTGCATGAAGAATGGTAAACTATTTTGGAAAAACCATCGTCAGTATATATGCCCAGGATTCGTACCCAATCTCCCTATCCTCAGCAGTCTAGTCCAATCTTAGAAAGATGCCTTAAACCAGAAGTGGCCAGAATTTTGGTTCTAGTTATCAATTTTTGAAAAGAAAAATCCTTCATAATCTACTACATAACCATAGATTGATATTGTTTGTTGCATTGGTAGAATAATTATTAACCCTGTTTATGTTTTAAAAGTAGACATATAAATGAAATATATAATATAAAACCAGAATACTTTCATTGACTTAAAACAAGTTTTTCATTAAACTACATTACAATTTATAATTTCATTTATAAAAGTATTTTAACATTAAGTACTTCACTTTGAAGTTGATTCATGACACTGAATATCTTCAGATAGTTTTTTGAATGAGGGTTCATAATTACTTAGGCGCAAACAAATGCAGGATAGTAAATGTTAATCAGTCAAACAGATTTAATATTTCGAATTTATAATATTTATTTGTGAAAAAGTTGATTTGTAGAGGTAGGTTGAAACAAAAAAGGCAGTCAAAGGTAGATCAATGGCCTTCAAACATGTATACTATTCTTCATGAAATAAAGCCCAAAAAATGTTTTTGGAGGCTTTTGTTGTCATAGGGCTATCAAAATGCAGTTTTATTATTTCTTTCTCCACTTCTGAAACACTCATGTTAAAAATTGAAGGAGACCGCTTTGGTAATTCCTTCAATGTTTGTTTGAGCAAATGAGAATGAAATAAAAAAACAATATTGGATCAAACTGCTTCACATCTTGAAACTGTCTCGCCAACTCTTGACAGAGTTTTTGTATTTAATTAAAAAATATCACAGATGAGGAGCTATCTTCCTTTTCTTTAACTTTTTCTGAGCTAAGAAAATTCTTTAAATTTCTTCTTTCGAGCTGAGATTTTAAAAGTAGCAATTTTGACTTGAAGGCCTTTGGGCAGCTAACTAATTTACTAATGCTTTTGTCTCTACACTGAGGTTCAAAGTTTAATTTATTGGAGTTACCTGTTAGATCAGTCAAAAAAAAGCTAAGTTGCTTAATCAAGATGCGTAATGTAGTTGAGGGTAGCTTTTTCCAACTGAGTCCAAGAACACAATTATCTTAGGCAATAAAACTTGAAATCTTTCTAAGAAGTTTCCACGGCTATACAACCTTACATCAGTATGTGGCAGCAAGTCTTCATACTCAGCCTTATTTTCCTCAAGTTGAATTCTAAAACGTCTTCGTAAGCTCCTTGTTCAGACTAAGTTAACTATCTTAACAGTAATGTCCATAATATCTTTTATGTTTATTACTTAAGCCCTAAATGCATTCTGAAAAATAACACTATGAAAAGATGTATAGTCTAAAAAAATATTCATTTTTGCTCCAGAACGCAAGAAACCCATTATTTCTAACAAACATGGCTGACCAGTCGGTTGTAAAACAGACATGTATCCAGAGAGGGAGGATTGTTTTCTTAACAAAGCTGACAAAAAGTTGGTAAATATCTTCACCTTTAGTAGTTCCTTTCACAGGGATCAGGGTTAAAAAATCCTCCATGTAGCTCATGTTGGGGAACACCATTCTTGTGAACACGATTAACTGAGAAATATTCACCATGTGAGTTGATTCATCAAATTGTAGCGAGAAATGACCACAATTATTGATGTATTTTTCTAGTTTGTTTAATAAATTACCACCCATTATTTCTACGCATTGCATTACAAATTTGCGAGAGAGAGGCATGGCCTTAATAGTTTTTATAATCTCAATTTTATTCTTAAATTCACTGAACAAAATGTCACCGGCCTCAAGAAAAGCTTGAAAAGCTTTCTTATGTTTCACTTAAATATTTGTGATACGAAATGATACCTCATCATATTTTCTTCTTATGAAGGCTTGAAAAATGTATCCAAATTGCCATTCTTTGACATCGCAACATTAGCACGGCATATCAAACAGAAACATTAATCTCTGGACATCATAAAAGAGAAATCATTTTCCCATTCGTCATGGAATTGGTAGGTTTTCAGTCGTTTAGGCGCACTCATTTTTACTAATAAATTCAATGTTCACAATAAGTAAAAAAAAACACGCAATTACTAAAAATCAAATAAGAAATGAAAAATACTATTCCACAGCTTCTACCATTGAATTTTAATATGACTGTGTTGTGTTAACTTTAGTCCGGTTAAGAATGGTTGCACTCAGGTGCACTGCAAACATTTTCTTTTGTTCAATATTTATAAATTGAGGAATAGGTCAAGGTCCACTGTGTCACCGTTAAGAACGATTGTGTGCAGGTGCACTGCAAACCTCGTCTTCATTTCCTTCCTATCAATCTTTCTTGATCTTATCTGCAGCGATTGAGCATTTGTCCACCTCTGACTTAGACCATCCAGCCACTGAAGCACAATTTATTTATTTAAATGTAAATTCAGTTTACCCTGAAAGATAGCAGTCTTAACTTGAACTAATAAATTATAGCACTATTTTATAAGCTGCACCACAATGTACACCAAGCTTTACTTTTCACCTTTCAGGTTAATAGTAAAGTAATATTTTGCATAATTCTAATAAATAAAAATTTTGAACTGATTGACTACAAGGCTAACTTATAAAATTTAAGAAACGTTTGAAAATAATAATTCGATAAATATATTATGTTACAATCATGTTTAAATCTAAAATTTAATTGGATAGTAAATCTCATTTTAATATTTACACTTTATGAAAAAATAGAAAAAATTAAAATAAAAAATACCTAATCACACCATTCTCCTATGAGGTAGACAAGCAAATGTGAATATAGCTCAAAAAATAACTTTGTACTTAATCCATCCTCCCTAAATTTCTCCACACTTCCCTATCCTTGCATACGCCCTCAGCTTCAACAACATCTATACAACGAGTCGTACATGTTCTTTTAATCTTAAAACTCAAGTTTCTCTTTTTCACACATTCATCTACAACATATAAACACATTTTAAATGGCCTACCTCTTCCTTTTGATTCATACATGTTGACTTCATATATTTTCTTCGCCACTCAATCCATACCCATCCTCTCAACATGCCCAAACCAACGTAAGACACTTATTTTACAATTACCTATTAGATTCCCTTTCAAACCACAGTCCTCCAGCATCCATTAATTACTGACTGTTCATACACGTTTTTACAAGTACATTTCTTAGATATCTCATTCCAAACGCATTCACCTTGCTTTTGTGTTTCTCCTGACAAGCCTATGCTGAAAACATTAAATAACCACGGATACATAACACAACCTTGTCTTACACCATGTTGTTCAATGCCAAACCATTTGCTCAAAGCTCCAACCACCCTAACACACACTTTAATTTCACATAAATGCGGGTATATTTCCTCTGAAATTCTACCTTCAGCATCATTCCTAGTCTATTAGCATATGTGAGCATATAACTTAAATGTATACTTAGACATGGTGGGAAAAAATAAATAAAAAAAGAAGTATATTGAGTTTCCTTTTGGTGGCATTTATAGACAAAGACAAGAGCTAGTCACGGTCAACTAGGCTTCTCCACCCCTGACCCTCTCTCCATCAAGATATTAAGATTAGATGCTAAACAAGTTATAGATTCTCTCTCAGAATGAAACACGCTTCATTGTTGAATGACTTAAATAAGCTCAATTTGAAAGAAAAGAAATAATATTTAGGTGAAAATGGTTAATTATAAATATGTTGAAGATATTGAAAAATTAATATAGAGAGATCTGTTTTGATAATCATTAAATATTCATCTAACCAAAATATATGTGTTTAGATACATAAATGTTAAATAGTATTATTTTAAAGTTAAAAGATAAAATCCCCTAATTTAGTATGAATTTGGTCCTTGAACTAGCTATATTTGGAGTTTTTAACACGACAGATGTATAATATTAAGGAAATCCCAATAATGTTTGCTAAAACCAAGCTTGTTCAAGATGGCTATGACTTTACATGATATACATACATAGTTTAATAGTAAAGGCTTACAGATAAATGTAGTAACTGCAAGCATGTGTGTACAAATAATCAGAGAAAGAAAACATTTCCAAACAATTGATACAAATATAAGGAAGAATTTATTTAGACTTGTAAATATAACATTTTGTATCTTTAAATTATTCATAAAACCTAATAATAACACAGCACTTCAAGAAACAATGATGACATAAAAAAGTAGACTTTCAAATGTTCTACTGCAATTCAAATAATTTCCAAGCACAAAGCATAGTCAACATAATAGGATGTGTTAAGTACAGCAGAATCCAGATTTTAAAACAGCCTATACAGTATTATTATTAATACATAAGATTAATTTTAACAAATGTTTAATATTCATTTCCAATGAATATGGCAAATATTTAAAGAAATTATATTGATTGTTTTTATTTTGGATCCTTTTATGTATGGTACTTTATTCAATAATTTTTTAATGTATATTTTTAGAGGCTTTACCCCAAAAAGAATATTAGTGCTTGAGGATAAACCACACATGCTTTCACATAACAAGTAAAGTAAATACAAAATTTTGAGCATATTAGTATTAAAATCAATTTACCTTAATATATAGGTTGTTGGTCATGGTCTAATAAATAGCACCTCAACATTTTTGACTGCCAAAGGTCTGTTTGTTATTTAGTAGTTTAAGACCAGTCTTTAAACAAGAACTTTGTCAATGTCTTAGTTTGTATCATTTTATCAATCAACACAATTAATTACAATATAATTCACATATTAAACTAATATCCATTTATGTGAATTTGAAATTCTAACATAATAGGAGATAAAAATGTAAAATAAAAAATTGGATTTTAAAACATTTTATCTAAAATAAAGAATACACAAAATTAATAGTTCTTCTTTCTAATACTCATAACAGTTTCTATTTACATATGTAGAGAGAGGTTTTCCGCTTGAAAAAAAATCATTTTGCATTTGAAGGAGGCAGAGCAGAGAAGGCTCTTGGATTGAAGACGTGCACCAGAGAATCCCACCCACAGTCAGCTATTTGGCCTGATACATGGGTGTTGAAGTCCAAGCCATATACAAATTCAGAATGATGCTTCACTGTTTCCAAAGCGTCAGGTGAGGTTTTGAAGTCCCATATTCTAAAATGAGTAATAAAAACATATCTGTATAGTTAGCAAGATAGTAGTTTCATTCTCATAACTGTTTAATAATTTGGTTATTTCATCATTGATATTATTTAAACTTTATAGTTGATTTACTTTCTCTTAAGCAAAGGCTCAAAAATATTATTTTATATGAACAACGTATTTTGTTCAACATGAAAACAGTGAGAGTATGTATGATTTTTTAAAGTGCAAATATATTTAATAAATACAAGCAGTGATGTAACCAAATATTTAATTTTAGGAAAAGGGTAAGGCTGTAGCCAAAAATAAATTTCTAGGGAGAGGAGGAGTTTTAAGGGGCACAGCCTACTAGATGCCAGAAACTAAGAAAATTTAATAGCATTAAATGCCTCTAGAACATATTTGGAGTTCTTGTCCCATTATGCCCATATAACAGCCTCGTTACTATGTAAAACCCTGTTACCCTGTACAGCCTTTTTGGTGTTACTCATAATGTTTCAGACAAATGACTGGCGTTAACATTATAATGAAGTTTATTCAATCACATTTATTTAAACAAAGGTATAAAAAGGTTATGAGCTGTGTGAGGCAGTTTCAGACAAATGACTGGCGTCAAAATTATAATGAAGTACTTTTAATCATATTTATTTAAACAAAAGATATAAAAGGGTTATAAACTGTATGAGGCCTCGTCGGGCAAATCAGATGTTACCTCTTGGTTGTTTGTAATACGAGTGAACTGTCCTACCGCCAGGCACAGCAAAACCCTCTTTCCTATGGTCGCGGCACTTAGCCGCGGTCTCACAAACCATCCCCGGAAAAGGAGAGGGGAGAGAGTATACTAATGTGCTTTATATATGTTAACTTAGGGAAACTATTTAAATAATATGAGTTTTGTAATTTTTTTAGTTTATAATTGTAAATAGCTATAACAAAAAGATTATTTAACCTATACATTTCTTCTTGTTTTAGGAATAAATGTTGAATAAAATGTATATGTTAAAAAATCAGTTTTTTTCCACACACTAGATCACTGCTATAGTCACATTCTATAGTTGATACATCTTGGAAAATGTTTCTCAAACTTTGAGGCAACCATCAAGAGTGTTTCAGATGATGGGTGTTTCAGTTGAGGCACAGCATGGTTAAACTGTCATTGACCAATGGCTTTTCAAAATAATATTAAACTTTTGTACAATTATTTTTTTCATTTCAATGGGTTTTGTAAATTTTTAGAAAAACTTATTTATTTACTTTAAAAGAAGTCCGGTACCTATCAAGGGAGATGAGAAAACTGAACATTAATACAAAAGACAGGTTACATCATCTTATACTCTACCCTTCTTTCTTGTTTTACCAATTCACTTTATTTCATAACAAAGCCGGTTACATAAAAGGGTTTTGTCAAGAGCTAACTTGGAAAAATTTAGCTTTTGTAATGTCACAACACTGTTTTTGTCTTGCAGCTATTCAGCATAAGCAAAATCAGTAGCTCAAAGAAAGAGGCAGTGTGATTCTGTTTAGAAATTTGTGTGTATTATGTGATATATAGTTATACTTTTAAGCTGTGTTGTGAATCCTAAACATAAATAATAGTTTTAACATATCAGGATAGTCTAAATGTGTAATAAATGACAGTAGCAGCTATGTAAATTGAAAATATTTTTGTGTATCCAGATTATGTTAACAAATCAACTGATTTTTTCCTTAATAAATTAAATGAATTTCATCAATACGAGGGAACCATTTTCAAACAAGCTACTGTGCCGATAAAAGTATTAATGGCATCATATATAGTCACATTATATGTTGCTAAATATAAAAAGGGGAGCATACAATTGCAGATAATCTTATGTTATCATGTGCTGTTGATATGTTTATGATAATATTAGGCAAACATATCAGTAAGGAAATAAAATATGTTCAACTGTTAAATGAGACAATTTGTTTCCGTATTAATGACATGGCAGAAAAATATAAGAGAAAGATTAATTTTCAAAGTATTCTCAATGGAAAAGAACACTTGTTTGTCTTGATCTAATTGGATGAGTCAACAGATAAATCCAATTCATCACATATTTTATGCTACATTAGATTTCTAAGTGAAAATTATCTAGTTGAAGAATTACTCTTTGAAGAAGAACTATTTAAAGTAGTGTATGAGTTAATTAAAAAAGAGGACTAAAGTAAATGTGTGGGAATGTATACAGCAATGACCGGGAAACATACAAGTCTTGTAAAAAGAATTCAAAATGTAGCCCATAGTGCAAAATGGGTTGATTGCTTCATCCACCCAAGGAGCTCTTGCAGCAGTATATTTGCAAACAGAGGTTCATGATGTGCGAGCAATAAAAATAAGTGCAAAGAATACAAGATGATTTGTCTTGATGCATGATGAATTTGGCAGCTCTCCCCCACCTTTGCTGACTCACACTGTAGTAAGATGGCTGCCATGCAGAATAGGGTTTCAACATCTGTTTGAACTTTGTGATGAGGTGAGAAGGTTTTTGCAAGGCAAGTCCATATTGTTAGATCATCTTGAAAATAATATAACTATTTGATAAAACTAGAAGCTATGATTGATATTTTCGACAAGATGAACTTCTTGACATCAGTGATATAGTGCATATTATGTATTGGAGTTAAGCGTTTGCTTTCATGAAAAACTAGTTGTGGAAAAATAGAGTTAAGAATGGAAAAGTGTAATCGTTCACGCGTTCGGACATCCTCTGCACCCCTGGACAACATTACAAATAATGTTTGTGATTTTGTTGCTGATAGTGGTGAAAGTTGATTTTGTTATTATTTACTAGCTACCACATTGTGTAATATTTATGTTTGTTTTTTTTAGGAAATGTCTTGCAAAGCCACAGATGTATTTGTATACACACAATAGTTTATGAAGTTTAATGGTTTTCCACAGGTACCATATTCACCTTTGAAACAAATGTTCATGAAAATTGATGTACTATAAATAAATTGTGTAATAGGTGAGTGTAGAAAGTTAAATTATGTTGTTTTGATACAATGATGTTGCCAATGAACTGAGGGGTTTCCTTTTTAATTAACCTCATTAGAACTATGCAAAACTTTATTATGGGAAACTTGCATTCATCTTCCTCTAATAAGTTCTATGAATGTGTGTGTTAAGGCTTATTTTGGGAGTAACTTGGGGTTGTTTTAATATCCTGGAGTATTTTATGTGCTTCGAAAGATAATTTGTTGGGGACAGAGAGCACACTTTATATGAAGTGTCCTGTCCTTCATTGTAAATAATATTAACAGATTTGTTTTTGACAACAAGGTATGGATGCATATTAGATTTCGACAAATGAGATGATATAATTCATTGACCCCTACTAATTTTTTTAACTTGTTAAAAACCTTTATAAAAGCAACAAAAAACAATTATCTAATACAGGATTTATAGTAAAAATTATGACAAGATTATTTAAAAAAGAGAGGAATTTTAAAATTGTTAAATTTTGCTTTAAAACCCCACTGAAATAAACATTTAGAGTAACAAATCACATGGACTATTCTGCATTAGGTTATGTTCTTATCTTGCTCTGTGGGGATGGTAGATACTCATACTCAATGAGTGATGTTGTGTTATATTGGAATAAATATGAAATTATGACAGGATTTTCTATCTATACAAAGTTAATTTTTTGAATATGTTTTAGTTATTTCTTGTATTAATGTTTCAAAACATTATTCATTATTTGTTCTGTTTTCTGGAGGGTTTACTTTATAAATATGTTAAATTAATACAACTAGCTTGAAGAATTGAGTTTTCTTTAGAACTAGAGATGGGTCGAATCCACTAATTTTCGAATTCGAATCTAGATTTTATTTTCGAATCTCGAATCCGAATCCTAGCAAATTGTTAAAATTTTTAATGATTTACAAATAGACCTACATTACACAATATAGGCCTAAACTGTAAATTAAGATTTATTTCAATCATGCTTTCAATTTTAATCAACCCCAACCACCCCTCGCAAAATACAGGTTAAGATCCAGCCAAATTAAACAATCTAGGCTCATATTATTGTTTAAAAAATCAAATCAATCAATATTTGAGGGTCTTTTAGTTATTTTTAAAAATGTTGTTAGAATGAGTTAAGTTTCTAAAAAAAAACATGTGAAATAAATAGATTAGGCCTACCTTTGATTAACTTTAATCATCATTGAAGTATTATAATTTATTTTGGTAAAATAGCAAAAATAAAAATACAAACAAATATTTTTAATAAAGACTAAAACAACATGCTTAACAATTAAACATACATTGTAAATAGTCAACTCAATAATGCCTAAGTAAGTTTTATTATTATTATTTTCTTATATATCCATACAAACAAATATTTTTAATAAAGACTAAAACAACATGCTTAACAATTAAACATACATTGGAAATAGTCAACTCAATAATGCCTAAGTAAGTTTTATTATTATTTTCTTATATATACATTATCTATCTTGGCTTAGAAAACAAGAAATATATTCAATTCTTGTAATATATTGATTTCTGAAAATACATCTTATTTAAAACACAAACATATTTTCTACTCCAATAATACATTAAAAAACAACAACTCTTAGTTAAAATCAATTTAAAAGCAAATAATGAATTAGCAAGTCATTAATTGATCCTTAAAACTCAAGAGCGCTTACTAAGTGATCATATTACTTGAATCGATTTTAAACAAACCATCAATATAAAATACGTTAATGTAGGCCGGTTAAAATAAACAAACAGTTTTATCGGTGTCTTGACTTTTGACAATATTTATTTTTCATGAAACCCAACAAAATATTTAACTTAAGGCTCATATGCAATAAATTGGGGTTCTTTGCATAGTTGTAGATAATTAAAACCAGTTGGGTAGTAAGAACTAACAGTAATTATATTAATCATCACTCTGGTGAGTAAACATAATATACATCATGGCGGCCGACTTTGTAACATGTGTAATGTGTTCTTATTTCTGTTAAAAAAGCTGTAATTTGTTTTATTTATTTTGAGTTTATTTGTAATTCTAGTTTTGATTGATTTTCAGTTTTTAAAGAGTTGTAATGTGTTCAATAATATATCTATAAGATTGTTCATGAGATGAAAGTTTTAGAAGTGAGCATGTGCGGAAACGGTCAAGTCCAAGTTTCCCATAGAGGTGGGAGGGTAGGGTACTAGGCCTGTAAGATTTTCCACATCTAACAATTATAATTTTTTTTTAAAAAAATAATGATTTTATTCATACTTATCTCTTTTGTCCGACAAAATAAAGATTACGAATTAAGTTGTGCTTTTCAAGTAGGCCTAACTAGGTAATTTTTGAATTAAAAATATTGTGCTTTGTTTATAAGATGAAAGATTCGACCATCAAATCCAGTAAAACACCAAATCCTCAAATCACAATTACTTGCCAGGATTCAGTGGATTCGAAGATTCGAGTGGCCCATCTCTAATTATAACTAATTCAAATTTAATTACCTTTTTTCATATAACCTTTTTGTATCGAGTCTAATTAGTTTGTACAAAAAATACACTTTAGTATTATGTCTATCCTAGTATAGTAAGTGCAGTTATAAAGGTGGTGTGTACATTTCATTAAAAGAAAAAAAAATCTTAATATTAGTTTATAATCAATATGGATCCTGGTGTGGTCAACCATTTATACTTGAAATTGATGACCCTATCAAGTAAATATTCCAGCCAGAAGGCACAAGTAAGAGTTTCCTGGTATTAGTTACAGTGTAACTGCAATCATTGATTGCAATACCAGGAAATGTGATGGCACTTTTGGACTCACGCGTGAATTCAGAGTGATTTTGAGATTTGGGTGTGCATGTTTGTATACAAAGAGCCTTGGTCATATTATTGGTCTTTCTGATGTCAAAATTTCCCTGCCATGACCGCCCACTCATCAGTTTGGAGGGGGATGGTGGAGAATACTATCTGTTCATTAAACCAAACACATTGTTAATTTCCAGTGATAAGGTGTGCGAAGGTCACTTTTTGAATGCTAATCCAAGCAAAGTTTGAAATACATAAAGGAAAGTTGAAGTTAAGGTTTTTGTTTAATAGCACTAATCTAGGTAAAATGATCCCATAATTTTCTTTTATGTTGACATTTATAAATGTATTTAGCTTTATTTTTTATTTGTCTCTGGAATCTAAAATGCACTTATAAATTCACCATAATTATTTCCAACCAAGGCCGTAGCCAGCCAATAATTTCAAGGGG
>CABEEJ010001676.1:79360-111336 GCA_901482245.1 Timema douglasi
CCTCAAGCCCCCCCCCCCTCCCCCCACCTTCACATCACTACACAAAATTTACAAACCTAATATCTCAATCAGACCTATAGTCGATTATCAAAATGCATCAGCATATAAACTTGCTAAAAAGATAGACAAAATCTAATCTGAAAATTTGAAACATCCCAAAGCATCCAATATTGAAAGCTCTAGCCATTTAACAAAAAAGCTAAACTTAACTCTTACTAGCAAATATTCCAAATTTATTTAATCAGATATTTCTAACCTACACTAATGTACCAGTATTAGAAAATATTAATATTATCAAAAACTCTAATATCTAAGAACTTCACCAAAGATTACAATGATAAAATTTCCAACTTAGTTCATATAATCACCGACCAAAACTATTTTCAATTCAACAATAATTACTTGCAAAATGATGGATTAGCAATGGGTTCCCATGTATCTTGCCTAATGTTAGAAATATTTTTACAAAAATATGATCCCATTATTTTCAATAATTTGCAACACTTGCTCAACATCTAATTTTACTGGAGATATGTAGACGATATTCTAATTATCTATGACAATGACCCTAATATTTCCGATGTATACAAATTAATCAACAATATATATCCCAACTTATCTTTCACTATTGAGAATAAAACGAATGGCAGTATTAACTACTTAGCCCTCAATATTTCTAAAAATTTGCATAACAAATCAGTCTACAAAATATACAGGAAGCCCACTCATACTGATGCAATAATCACCAATGATTCAAATCATCCAACTTCTCATAAATTTGCCACTTCCAATAGCCTAATTCATCGTTTACTGAATATCCCACTCAGCAAATCAAATTACAAAACTGAACCAAATAGGATCAAAATAATAGCCACAAATAATGGATATTCTCATTCCACTATTTAGAAAATCTCACGAAAAAAACAAAAACAAAAAAAAAACCTGAGATCTAACAACTTCTATACTACACTCACAAATAAAAACCTAAGCAGCTCAACTAAAAAGAGAAAAATGATTAAATTCACTTACACTGGTCCTGAAACTTATATCACAAAGATTAACAAAAAACACAATTCGATCATTGCTTTTACCACTAATAATACAATTAAGAAAAATCTTAGCAACAGCAATTTAAAGAAAAATGATAAATACAGTAAAAATGGAATTTATCAACTCACCTGTGAATGCAATAGTATCTACCTAGGCAAAACCGGGTTAATTTTAGGGTTTGTTATAAAGAACATATTTCTGATTTTAAATACAATAGAACCAAATCAAAATTTGCAGACCATCTAAAAAATGTGAACTGTCAATCCAAACCAATAGGCCAATGTATGGAACTTTTCGTTTCTCTCATAAAGGCACGAAATTAAACACAGCTGAAAATTTCTTCATTCAAGCAGCTTTATTTCATAAAAAATCAATATTCAATAAACAGTTACAATTTTCAAATCAAATTCTTGTAAATACATTAAAACATTTACCCAAAAACATCAACATACTGTAACCTCATATATCCTGCTCTACCTTCCATTTTAGAAAAAAATAAACGTTTGAGCCATAGTCGAGAAGATTAGTACCTTTTAGCTCTTCTCCATATTCATTTCCAATATTTTATATATTATTTACTACACAGATCATCAGTACTCAACTGGTTTATTAAGATTTTCACAACCTAATATTTTTACACCGTGCTTTTTAATTTAATTTTACCTCTTTTTATATTTTGCTTGTCACACTTCTTTTGTTTCTACACATATTTTCTCCATACCGACCACACCTTATTTAGTCACCATCTAGCTGTCATTACAACACATCGTGTTTTTCACAACGAAATAATTAAGTTTGTTTGAATAATTTCTTTTTACTATTTTATAATGGACTAAAGATATATCACGATAATTCTTATATTAACTTTAATCTAAATTTATATCCATGCCTTCTTTAATTTCATTTGCAGTATACTTGATTATGGTACCATAGTACCAAAACATGTCGAAATGAAGTAATACAGACTTTTGTCAAAAAGGAGTAATGGGACACAAACACAGACAAGACTTACATCATTCTACATTACATAATTACTTCAACTATTATTATTAGCACCGCGTCTTACTGCCCGTTCGGGTTATATGCACTTACGCTAATGTGTAATGGTAGGGTGATTGTGAGATGAAAATGGAGGACCTACAGTTTAACGTGGAATCCAAACCACGGTGGAGGCCTGGCATTCCCCACATTCCCCAGTTGTGATTAATACATGTCTTGTCAGACGTGAAGGAAGGGTTTGGAAATCAGATAAATCTGTGCCAGGACAGGGGAATGAACCCCAGACCCCCAACACAGTGGTCTGACACCTAACCCCTAGACCACCAGGTCACCCTAGTTCAAATAATTTTCTAAATCACTACTTCAACTAATTTTCTAAATCGCTACTTCAACTAATTTTCTAAATCAGTTTGTCAGATGTTAGCTTTATATTTATTCTTTAATTTAAAAACAAATCTAAACTTAAGAACAGTGTTCATTTTTCAATCTTAATGGGAGGGAATGTATGAAAATTGAAAGTTAAAAACAGGGAACACTGTCTGTTTATATAGCAGACATTAAAAATAAAATTAACATAAGATTTAAAGCTTAACAATTGAATAAACTTGAGGATTACCATTCTCTCTTCTAAATTAATGAGAGATTATTATTAATAAACAATATCATCAAAGAGAAAAAACAAATGTTGTTGACCAAGGATGGAGAAGACGGGACTCATGCCAAGAGGATTTAACTTTCCTCTTCTTCGTGTTATTTGGACAAAGTAGCATCAAAATCATATTTGGCAAGAATAAATCAAATTTTGCACAAAGCTACTCAAGTTACGTTGACTTAAAATTTTAAATAAAAAAAATTAATTGACACGAAAAAAATCACTATAATGCAACAATATCGATAATCTACTTATTCACTTATATACAATAACATACGGGAAAAGCACCATCTAATGGCAATTTAGGTCAACTTTTGAGAATGGATGTGACCATTTGCATTTTAGGGCAAAACAAAAACAAACTTGGGATAATATGATAAAGGGTGAATCTACGCTACATATTTATGTGCAAGGATTCCATATGCTTGCTAGTGACAATGTAGTCACAACGTTGTCTTCATCCATTCTCCCTCCATTTGGTTCTGTGCACTTTGTTGGTGCAGAGAACATGGCGACACCAAGGTAAACCCAGAATTGCAATTTTGATCAACCTAATAGTATATAATGCTACTTAACTTAAATTTATATACCTATATGACCATTAATTTAACAATTAACATTAAAATATGCATTATATTAATCAATAAAATTTTTATCCAGTTTATAACTATACAGAATGTTTTTAAATATAAGACGCGTAGTGGGCGCCGATTATAAAGATAATTTTTTTTTAACTATGATGCCGCGCGATGGGTGACAATTAAAATGTTGTGTGTCTGCAATGGGCGCCAATTAAAGTGATATTGTTTAATTAGGTGATATTTGCCCAATGATTAATCACTAATTAGGATTATACAGATTAATAATGAAATAATGCCCTGTGGTTGAGCACTACCTTATAACGATGTTGGATTGAACAGTGGTGACAACGCAAGTATGTCATATTGAGCACTTGCCCACGGTTACTTGATCTGATTATTCTTATAATTAATCTTTTTAAATAAACAAGACTTTTAATGTTGCACACGATTTATGTATGTAATTACTTTTGTACTGAAGATATGATATTATGTAATACAGTTTTTTGTTAAAATTGTTTTTCTGCGATGATGCGCGTTCCGCATTCTGAGTACTGTGTCTTGTGTTGATTTATGTTACTGCTATATATTCATACGCACAAGCGGCTTATATATGACCTACCCCCTACTTGTCACTAGTGTCAAAACCAACTAATAGAAAGAGTCTTGGCAACAGGTGTTGTGAAGGCTGGCTTCCTATTGGGTAGAGGGAGCCAGCGAGTCACAAGATTTGTTAAATACTATGTTGATCATTTAAAGAAAAAAAAAAAGGTTTAATGGTGCAATACATTGACATTATTTCTAAAAACACGTGATTCTCCATGAATAAAGTATTAAAAGGATGTTTTATCTAAAGTTTATTAAAGAAATATAACTTCATCCATGACTTTTTAAATATATGAGAGGGGTCCAAAACAATATTATTACAAGTTCAACTAAATAAACTTTCGTATACTTGGCAACTTTATTCAAATGAAATAAGAACAAAAATATGTTTTTCTGTTTCCTACAACTTTGCTTAAGGTGGGATGTAAGACGTAGCAATAGAATGCCAGTGTTGTTGCTTATTTTATACCAAAACATTTTTTCGCTCCAAATAAATAAATATTGCTCCGGTAGAAACAAAGATTATAGTTTCCTTCACATTGTGACCTTAAAATTTATATATATATATATATATATCTGACAAGGGTGTTCTGAACTTTAATGATGTTTTTTCTTCGTTTAAAAAGTTTATCATATAATGCCACTGTGCTCATGATGGATATTCAGGAACTGTTGATATCAACATGTGAAGAAAATTAAACTATATATTTGTAGTGGAGCAATATTTAATTTATTTTGGAAAAAAAAAAAGTTTTGCCACAAAAACTGCATAAACGCTGGCCTTTGCTCGCTTATTCTTCCATCCCACCTTAAGCATCCCCATTGTGGGAAAATGTATTTTACAATATGATGAAATCATCATCATCATCAACTGTTTCCAGCCTATGACCGGGTCAATTTAATAAAATGCCTCCGTATTCCTCCTTTAATTTCTTTTCTTCTACTATCCCTAGAAATTATGGTATGAATAGTATTAGCCTTTAAATACTAGAAAATTGTTACCACAAAATAGGTAATTATTAATAATGAGGTGGCCCAGTGGTTAAAAATTTTATAACAATGGATATTGATGAAAATAAAGAAAAAGGAAAATAAACTAATATGAGGGTATGGAAGAGTCTATTATGATTAGGTTAAAAAAATTAGTTCTTCAACATTTCCAGTATGTTCGTATTGACAAACATCCTGTATAAATTGTGTTTGCTTGAAATGTGATTATTAAGTTCAAAAGTTTAAAGTTATGAACAAATAATTACTATATTCACAACAACAAATATCCAAGCTGAATGCCTTGAGATAATCCTTCAAGTAATTATGAAGCATAGATAGAGTTATAAGTCTGGCATCTTAGCTCAGTCGGTAGCGGGTCTGCCTACTGAGGTAAGGGTTAGGGTTCGACTCCTGGCATGGCCGAAAATTTATCAGTGATTAATGTATGGATTTACCCTTTCACATTGACAAATTAATGGTCGGGGACTGGATGTTGTGTCTGTCCTAGTCTTAAGTTATATTATAAGGCATATGAAGCTAGGACATAACTAACCAACCGATAGTGGAAAAGTAAATGACTTAAAAAAAAAAAAGCTGACCCAGGCCATAGGCTAGAAACAGTAGAAGATGCAAGGTAAAGCTCGAGTTATAAGAGTTTTAAGGAATTACTAAACATCTACCTTTAATTCAAATACTGGGGAACTAAAATTGCGTAGGTCCCAGCCACGTATGAGTCCATCTGAAGCACCAGTTGCCAATATGTTCTGGTCATATTTGCACCAGTCCAAGGACAAAACTTCTGCATCATGGGCTCGAAGCGTCATTGTTGCTCTTTGAGGTATGTGAGAGTTCCATATTTTAAGCGCACCATCCCCTACAAAATGTATCACAATAATGTTAGTTAATATAACTATTGGTGCAAAGAAAATATGTATAGTGGGGTTGAAAATTGGATAGGTGGTCACATTAAAGGTAGCCAAGACTATAATATAATAGCTATATAAATGTTTTTCTTTGTAAATTTTCATTCTCTCAAATTCATATGCAGCAGCCATCTGAAAATATATAAATTTGTTAAAGTGCTCGATTGATAAAAAAACAAGAAAGAAAGGAGAATAGGCAGATACGGTAGTACCAAGCTCTTG
Organism: Timema douglasi; assembly: GCA_901482245.1. Classification (NCBI taxonomy): domain Eukaryota; kingdom Metazoa; phylum Arthropoda; class Insecta; order Phasmatodea; family Timematidae; genus Timema; species Timema douglasi. Next base: position 85,381 of record CABEEJ010001676.1, read on the forward strand.
AAGACAGCTCAAAAATACCACAGAAACGAAAAAGAATGTTTAGTGATCATTTGGGCCATCAAAAGATACCATATATATATATATATTGTTAGGATATATATCCTAACAAAACTCTGGTATTAATGCCAGACAAATGATACCTCACTTTATTGGGGTACATGGATGATGGAAAAGCATAACTCACCAGATGGATGCCTTTGTTAAAAGAGTACCGAATCACCATCAAACATGTTGTAGGCAAAGAAAATGCTCTGCCACACCTGATCTCGCAAGGCCCCTCGGGACCTTAAAGTAATTCGACCATCAAAGTTTCATTACAAAATTTTAACAGGTGTATAATAATAATAATAATAATAGTAATAATAATAATAATAATAATCAATCAATCAATCAATCAATCATTGTTTATTTAGGATTTAAAAGAAAAATTACATAGATTAGTTTTTGATACAATCCCGAAGTACCTAAAGGTACATCTTCAGGTCTTGTAGTTAAGTAATATTTAACAATTGTAAAGATTATAATAATAATAAAAATTATAATAATAATAATAATAAAAATTATAATAATAATAAAATAATTAAAAAACAAAAAGATTTACACATATAACATTTACACTCAAAAATATTTACATTGTTGTTTGAAGCATGCCTTGAAGTATCCAGTCTTTAATTTTATTTTTCGCTATATTTATTTCAGGGATTTCTCTAAGTGTTGGTGGTAGCAAATTAAACAATTTGGGAATGGTACATCTCAGTTCCTGTTTACCATAATGATTAGAGTATTTGCCGATTTTATACGCTTCTTTGTTAGAAATTGAGCGGGTGTTAATGGAATGGGTTTTTATTTGCTTGTATTTATCTGAATGGTAATATCCTATCAAGAGGTTGTACTCATATAGTTGATTAAGAAGTAGAATTTTATGTTGAATGTATATCTGTTTGTTAGCATTTTTGGTACCAAATATAATTTTCAAGATCTTTTCTTGTAAATGCAATATTTTGACTGTGTAACATTCTGTCGTTCCTCCCCAGATGGATATGCCATAAGATATTATTGATTGAACCAATGATTTATATATTATTACTAAAGTTTTGATATCCAAGTACATTCTGAGATGGTAAAAAACATATGTCAATCCTTTTAGCTTGTTCTCAAGTTTTTGTATGTGCTTGTCCCATTTATGATGTTTGTCAATTATAAGTCCAAGGTAAGTATGACTGTCTGTTGCGTCCAGTTTTCCGATACAGTCACAACATGTCTGTGTCCGGTTGTGTAAACAATTATAGCTGTGATGCGTAATATTGACTCTTGTATGTTGCATTTTAGGAGAACAGATATGTATGACTTTAGTTTTCTTTGCATTTATTACTAGACGATGGTCATGAGTCCATGTTTGTATCTCGTTGTAGTCTTGTTGCAGGTTGTATTGTGCTATTTGGAGGTTTTCGTGAATAGTCAGTACTGCGGTGTCGTCTGCGTATAAGTAGATGTGTCCATTCTTTAATTGTCTTGTGATAGTATTGACGTAAATTAGATACAGAATAGGTCCTAGTATTGAGCCTTGTGGTACTCCCATATTTGTCACTTTGGTTTCACTTTTTTGAGTGCCAATTTGTACATAGAAAAGTCTGTTAGTGAGATAGTCCCTAAACCATCTTAAGTACGGTCCACCAATTCCAATTATTTTTAAAGATCTTAGTAATATGTCAATGTCCAGCGTGTCAAATGCTTTTTTGAAGTCAATAAATAGGGCCAAAATATGCTTATTGTTGTTAAGGGCTTTGTTAATTTTGTTAGAAAAATGTTCTAAAAGGTTTTTAGCGCTTTTGTGTTTTTGAAATCCATATTGCCTTGGGTTTATTATATTGAATTTATTTAAGTAGTCTGTCAATTTGTTAGCCATGTATCTTTCTAATATCTTCTCAAAAGTTGGTAGAATTGCTATGGGTCTGTAATTACCGTATTCTAAATGGCTCCCACCTTTGTAAATGGGTCTAATAAGAGAGCATTTCATTTGGTTGGGAAATGTGCCAGTTTCTATTGAGGTATTTATTATATCTACTAGTGCCGGAATTAAATTTGGTCCTATTTTTCGTATTTCCATCATTGTAATGTTATCATAGCCTGGTGATTTGTTTGGTTTTAATGAAGAGATAATTTTATTAATTTCTGTACAGGTAGTTCTAGGAATGAATAATGAAGTGTTGACTAATGTGTCTTCCATTTGTGTAAGTAGTTTTATATCGCATTTATGCAATATTTCAATTATTCCATTGTCAAAAGAACATGCAAAGTTGTTACACACAGTTTTAATAATAATAATAATAATAATAATACGCTATAAAAAGTGTTTCAATGGTTTCAAATCATTTAGTTCATGGGCTATAAGGGGTCTAATTTGCTAATTTATGCTTTTTGCGTACTCTTAATAAGGAAAAGAAATTAATTTATGGGGCTGAAATTTAGAGTAACATATTCATAAATTTTATGTGCAAAGAATGAAATAGGTATTATATTTTTACTACAAATATTATGACTATAAATATTTTATTTTAGGTGTACACAAATTAGGGATGATTCACCTCTGCTTTCTTTGATACCAGTAATTAATATTTATCATTTTTTTTATTGGAAATCTCCTGTGATTTCTTATCTTAGATGTATTTTTAAAATTGTATTTTGTGCAAAGCCATAGCACAATTTATCTTTAGATAAAAGATTTAAAAAAATCATTTATCTATTTTTTCTAGTTCTGGAGACATAAAATATTTTAGGTCACACTGTCAACCCTGCATAGCGTTGCTGCGAATGATTTTCGGGTGTATTTAGGTTATATTTGGGCCTCCATAACTTGAATTAAAATGTTGGTTATATTGTTTTAAAATTTAGAATATGTTCACAAAACCATTCAAAGATATTATGTGCTAAATTTGATCAAAATCTAAAATAACGGGTTACATTTCCTCTGATAATTGGATGAATTGATATAGAATGACCCCTAAGCTACTTTTGGAGAGAAGTTTACCCAATATTTCTAAATATAAGACAAATGGACCAAGACATTTAGTAGAACCTAAATGTGACCATTCAGAATTAATTACACAAAACAAAGATTCAAATCATCATCATCATAATCATCACCCCCACCAGCACCACCGTCATCATCATTGGTTTCCAGACTTTGGGTGGGTCAGTTTAGTAAAACGCCTCCATTATCTAGCCTTATAAAATTAGCAAACAATTTTGTTCAAAGACTGGGCTTGTATGTTTCAGGGATGCAAGTTTTGAGGTGTTTTAAATAAGTCATGAAAGTGACCAGAACCAGTAAAAAAACCCAACTAAAAGTGACCAGAACAAGTAAAAATATGTGCAGAAAAATAGAAACAGAAGAGTTAAGTTAAACATTCAAATTAACTTTTAAAAATATTTACAAAATAAAACTGTCTTATATTTTAGGTTTTAAAAACTTAAAGAATGAAATAATTAAAGGATTTTCTTTTTAATCATGTTTGCTTTGTTAATTATTTTTTATTTTTTGGCCTACTTGGCCTATGTCTGAAAATAACACTAAAAAAACACCAGTGGAACATCAGTGGTTGATATAAAAGGAAATTGATGTGCTTATTCCAAAAATGGCACTAATTTAATTTCTTAAATTAATTAAACTACCTATTTATAGTACCATATAATTATACAAGCAATATATAATTTTCATCATGAAATTATTTCATGTTAATATACAACCATTTTATCAAGTTATATTATCATACAAGGTAATATGTAAATTCTATATACTTAAGAATTATTCTCATGGAATTTTTATCCATACATAATATCTACTGGACTAGAGTTTTGAATTTCCAGTATATTGTATTTAAAAAATCCTGTATATGTGAAAGGGTCTAAGAACCAAACAAATACTTATTTTTAAATCATAAAATGATAGAAAGGCAGGGTTATGTATTTCATAATTAAACATTTTTACTTTAAGAAAATTCAATTGCATTGACAAATAAAAATATCCTTGCATTTAAAGTATGAAGTTTTTCACAACAAAGATGTTTTATCTTATAAATAAATGTGATGCTTTATATTGTGTAAAGCTCATTACTAATAATGCATAAACAGTGTATGTATATAAATATATACTATATATCCCTGGTATATATGTATATACCGAGGAGAGAACCCTCATATTTTTAAGTATATTCGAGGATTCAAGACTTTTAGTATTTTTATTAAACACTAAGTGTTTTTTAGAGCTTTTATACCTGTTTCTAGTGATTAAGACCGATATAATGATAAGGAAAACCAGGCACCTAGGCCCCAGTCTATTAATTTACCACTCAATGTTAACAAAATAGGAAGTGAAGAAAAAATCCTACCCATGTGGCAAAGTAAAACACTTCTAATAATGTACACACTCATACTAGTAGACTCACACTTTCACCCGCCCCCCCTTCACACACACACCACCAAACACAGCGTTTGTTTTAATGGCCACAACCATATTCTAACAGGCAATCCTTTCCACACCAAGTAATCCTTTTACTACTTTCTCTTGACCCCTAGAAGAGAGAAGTATTTCAATATAAAATAACTTATTATTGTAAAGTTGTAGTAGTATTAAAAATAAAAATATTTTTATAAAATAAAAATATTTTTATAAAATAAATAGTTTCTGAGCTTTAAGCAAACAACAAACACACACACACACACATATATATGTGAAACACTTAATATATGAAATCGATATTTATGTTCTTTGAAGGTTATGTTTGTTCTTTTCTCAATGTTTCTGTAACAGTATATATTATTCCATTTCTGATAATTGGTGGAGTGTTTATGTATCAATTTGTTTCGCAAATTGGTGAAGTGTTTCTGTACCAATTTGTTTCGCCAATCTTTAAAAATTTTAGTAAATGTTCATATATTAAGATAAAAAAGAAAGTCTTTGCGGTGCACCATGCATATTTTAATAATGTTTATTATTATTAGCACCGCATCTTACTACCCGTTCGGGTCATACACACTTACGCTAATGTGTAATGGTAGGGTGATTGTGAGATGAAATGGAGGACCTACAGTTTAACGTGGAATCCGAACCACGGTGGAGACCTGGCATTCCTCACATTTACAAGATGTCTTGTCAGAGGTGAAGGAAGGGTTTGGTAATCAGATAAATCTTTGCTGGGACCGAGGATTGAACCCCAGCCGCCAGCACAGAAGTCTGACACCTTACCCCTAGACCGCCAGGTCACCCGTTTTTAATAATGAATTTGTTTATTAAATAAAAGGAGATAAAGTCCTTAGTGAACAACAAACAAATGAAATAAAACTCGGAAAAAAAGATAATAGTAGTTACCTAACATGGTTAATTATTAAAATAAAACCTTCAAATAAAATATTCTTTAGAATATAAACAAATATTTACATTTAATCACAAAACTTACAATTTTTGTATTTCATGCTCTAACACTCCTGCCTATTCCCTTGCTTTCTACATAACTATAATTTTATTTTACTTCTAGTGTCCTTATTTTGTTCAAAGATGATTTTATTTTTCGATTTTAGTCTTAATTAAATCTTTCTATTCTTTTAAAGAGCTTCTTATGTTATTCTTGATGCATTCCTTGCAATATGCAATTAAGTGATCAAGTAGTTTAATTGAATCAGCATACCAAATGGCAATAGAGGTTGATTGTTCTAATATCCAGTGAGAAATGTAATCGATTAAAGTGATTAAAGTGAAAGTGACAGCATGAATCCTAACTTTGTTGTCTGTCAAGAGTTCATGCTTCACAAAGTTGATTAATGCTTGAAAATTATAAGATTTTAGAGGGTTCCTGTTAGAAGAATAGACATACTTTTAAAAATAAGGTAGTATTGACATTGCTCTTTCTAACAACTTTGAGTTCTTTACCAATATAACAGAAACAAACTTCAATAGGATAAGAGATGATCCTGTTATTCTTTGGTAGTTTGTACATATTGGAAAATCTTTAAATAAATAATATAGTTAGCGCAAAAACTGGTTAATATCCTAACTAGCGTTAGTATGTGCAGTTTTGTAAGCACCATGACCAATGTGTACAGAACAAGTTAAGAATTTTAGCAACTCAGGATCCTGTGGATCGTTCAATTAACTTGTGAGATCATTTAAAAACTTAAGGTTTAAATTGGTCCGATCTTTAGAAACTCCAAGCATTTTTTTTAAAGATCCAAACCTTCTTCTTTTAGTGCAAATATAAAGTTCATTAATGTAGGGACTTATGAAACGTGAGATAATGGCAGTGTTTTTAAAGTTTTTATAGCAAAACATTTTTATGGTCAAAATATATAAAATATGGCTCCAGTACAGACATCGAGTTAAATTTTCTTCATATGGTGATATTGACAGTTGTTGAATATATGTCATAAGCATGGAGGCATTAGATGATTTTTTTTTAATGATGAAAAAATTTCAGTGAATTTCAGGATACCATTGAAAGATATTCAAGAACTGTTGATGTCACCATAAGAAGAAAATTATACTCAATGTTTTTACTCATTACCGCCACATCTGAAGTCAGTGCCCAGGGCAGCCTTTAAACCCCCCCCACCCCCCACAATACCCAACAATCACACCCTCTTGTATTTACACCATAATTCTAAGGGTTATTGTTATGGAGATAATAAACGGTGCAACCTTTATCATGCAGTGTGTTACCAATCCAAAAACATTTTTTAGAGCATCCAAAGATTATGCTTCACACTTTTTAATTATGTTTTTAGCTAAAATAGTCATAATTAATTCATAGCACATACCTGCCACCTGAAACCATGGCTAATAGGCCCAGCCCAGGAGTACATCTCAATTTTGTATTATTAAATAAGATGGTTAAATAAATATATTGGAGTATAAATACGGTATTTATTCACAAAAAGATCAAAAATTCTAAAGTAACACACCATAAATTGTTGTAGTTGTGAAATTTTCAAAATATTTCTACGCATTCATTCACTATTAATTTTGATAAATCATAATTTATACAATCAAAATATTTATTGATTTGTAGTCTAAATGTCTGTCTATTCACTGTGTCAGCCAATTTATTAGAAGATAGTGGACAATGGAGAGGGGGAAAAGGTTCATCATGAGGCCTGTGAGCTGAACAAATCTATGTCGTGGCGGTGCCACTGGTTCACAATGGTTTCTCTTTTCCCTTTACATATTTAATTACACCGATGTTTTATAATACAACACATTATAACATTTTATTTCAAATGTTTACAAAATGTATTTAAAAAATTTGGCAACATTATCTGTTGGAATTTGATCTAAAGCCCTTATAATAACTTCAATATTTACATTTTTTAAATAATTTACTAATACAAATGGGTAGAGGGGTGGTTGCCGCGCTCACCGCCCTCCCGCCCCCCTTTGTAGCGACCGTGTTTATACTAGAGCAAAATTTGATTTATTTTAGCTAAAATAATTGTTTGATATAAAAGCTGCAAAAACAATGGCCTTTTCTTGCATTCCTTATGATATTATCATAACTTAATCATGAGTTGTTGCATGACTTAAAAAGAAAGATTTTAGAAATCTTGTGTGGATTTCATTTTCTCTGTATAGCCTGAACAAGTAGTAAGTGAAATGTGATAGAAAATAAATAAATAAATCATTCTGGAAGCAAACAACAATAGCCATCTTCTTGTATGCTCTCATCAAATGAAATGGAATAAAATGAGAAATTATTAGGCATTTTTGCAAGCTCACTTTTGAGAAAAAAGAGCCTAGTCCATAAAAAACAAAATGACATATCCAAGTTTATCATTATGCATTTGGAATTCCCGGGCAATATCACTATCGGAAAACATTACTTTGAAAAGATAATTACAAGCAAAAAAAAAGTCTAGCAGAAGAGTGTGTAGTTTGATTAATAGCCACAATATTTCAGCACGAGAAACCTCATCAATGAAGGAAACAACTCTGTATAGAACAACTAGGTTTAGTTTTGGGTTTCAAAACTACAACATAGCATTAAAACTACTAGCACAAGAATGTACTCTTTCACCATATATACCTACCTACAAATGACATTGCATTTTTGACTGCAGGGACCAAACCAAATATGTTTTGCTTTTATTAGTAGCTCTCCCATTGTCAACATACTTCTTTCATTTGGCATAAGATTGAATTGAAGATACTCCCATGTTGCTTATTTATATCAAAGTTAGTTTCACAAAGAGAAGTGTCCTTTACATTTATCACAATCCACTCTTCTGAGCCACAGATAATCTGTTATCACTGTATTGGCCAACTTATCCTTAAAAAAGTTTCTACTGTGAGCTTACTCATTTCTTCTTATACACAAAGGTCACAAGTTAAATAATAGGGATCTGCAAAGCAGGGAGTCGAACTAAAATTTTTAACGGTTCTGGTTCTGGTCAGAGCACAATAAAGGTTCCAGCTCTTTTCGGTTCCTGATAGTGTTCCGGTTATGGTTCTTTAATTATTTTTTATTTTAATTTAGCAGAGCGTCTTTCTATCATTTCTGGCTACGTTAATGTAATCATTTTGATAATGATTTCTTAGTGAATGAAGGTTATATTTTTATATTTAGAGGAAGTGTATCAGCATTTGTGTGGAAGGAGAGTGGAGAACCATTTTGGAAATAACACTTTGGATCAACATTATTGCTAGATTAAAAAAATAGTATAAGGTACCTTAATAACAATAGTGTATCCTTATAATTTGCATCTTGATCTGTCACTGTTATTCTCATAGTCAAAGAACTTCTGAAATGAGTTTTCATTACCGCACCCCATCAATAATATTATTTAAACCATTTACTAACAAACAAAAATAATCACCTCCGCACTGTACACTAGGAACATGTCCACTGAGAGTTACTTCCTAATTTAAACTTGAGTGAAAAAATATAAAGTTTGCATTATGCCACCCTCCATCTCCCTTTTGCCTCTAATATAAGCTGTTCAACCAACCACCAGATTATCAGTTTTCACTTCCAGGAAGTACTTAGGCTTAGACTGCTTGTACAATTGAGATGATTTCTTAATTTCAGTATTTCAACCTCTTAGGAATGTGGTATTAATTATCTGCTGTCTATCAAAGTTAAATACATCTTCTTAAACCTCTACCTTAACATTAACGTGAGAAAACAGAGAACAATGGGACAGTCATAACATTCCTCTGGAATATAAACATATTGTGTATATTGTTAAGGGTTCATTAACTCTTTTCTAATAACCTTAGAAAAGAGGTATCAAACAAAGTAGTAAACTAAAATATATCAAGCCCTTTCAGAACCTACTGAGAAAGGGGGAAAATGCCCAAAACAACACAACATTTCAAAATTAAACTAAGCTTAGGAGAGAAAGAGAGAAAAAAAAAGTGCAACATGTCAAAATTATATACAATTCTGTAAAACTAGGAACTTTTAAGAACCTTTATGAACCTAAAATTATTTAACGGTTCCAAATCTGTTCCTTCAGAATAGTGTTTTGAGGTAAATGTTAGTTTCGGTTATCGGTTCCGGTTCAACTCCCTGCTGCAAAGTACTCGCATCGAACAAGCCAAGCTTGCGATTAGTACATTTTCTTTGTTTTGGGGTGGGGGGAGTGAAGTTAAAACACAACAAAGAGGGTCAATGCCATTGGAATGTCAAAGTCAGGTAGGCCACAGGTTACACCACTGTTATTTTGAAGTGGGGTTAACACTTTCTCAGTCACTGGTGAATCTTCACTGTTAATCTTCATAACAGATAGCCTTGTACAGGTTGGGGCGGAAACAATTAGACAATCTATGCTGAGGTAAGTGATGGACAATGTGCTGAGGTTAGCTTGATGTCAGGTGAAGCTCACCTGAGTGACATTATCTTTAAAAAGTGAAAAAGTGTAGTATGTAGTTTGCTTTTATTTAGATAGTAGATATTTACTTTTCAATTGGAGTGTTAATTTTAGCATTACTAATCATTTAATTGTTTCGGCCCCACTCTGTACTTAGTTTTGCTACTAGAACTAAGTTGGGGGAGAGGGGGTGATGTAGGAGGTAAGGGAGGGGGTTGGATGTTAATGTAGTAAGTAAAAAAAACAGTAATTTCTTTCATCCTCTAGCATGTTGAGAAGGGTAGTTCGAGTAGAGATTAAGAATAGAAAGGTGAGACAGCTAGACAAACTACCTCGATGTGAGATCTACACGGTTACTGAGGGCATGGCCTAATTAAACCTATAAGATTGGATGGAGTAGAGCTGAGAAAAGTACAGAACATAGAATATCTTAGGAGTGTGATTGAATATAAACGTGAAAGTAGAGAGGATTTAATGACAAGAGGACAGCATGGAGAGTTGTTCCATAGGTGCATAAGAGAACTGCTATGGAAAGGAGAAGTATTTTTGAAGTGTAAGAAAGTATTGTATAGGACATAATTTGTACCTATTGTCATATATTCAGCAGAAAAATGGACAATGAATGTAAGAGAGACTAGGAAAGTGAAGGCCATGGGAATGAAGTTTGTGAGGAGCATGTTAGCTGCCATGAGGAGAAACAAGATTAAGAATGATATTATCCAGGGAAGAGTTGAGGTACAGCGAGTATATGAGATAGTAGAGGAAGAGAGAATGAGATGGTATGGGCATGTAATGAGGATGGAAAAAGATAGGATACTGAAGAAAATGTTGGAAATTAAGTATGTGGGAAAAATACAGTAGGGGAGGCCAAGAAAGAGATAGGAGGAGCAGATGACATAAAGTGTTCAAGTGAGAGGAGAAGAATGGAAGGAATTAAAGGAGGAAGAGTGATGTAAGGCTAGAGGAAGATGGAGGCAATTTACTAAACTGACCCGGCCACAGGCTGGAAACAGTTGATGATGGTGATAATATTACCAGCAGCTATTCACTATGTGGTATAGACCTTAGTTCAGATGATATGTTTGGATATTTAAAACTGTATTTTGCTCTTTTTTGACAACCCTTTATTTTTGTCATACAGAAATCACAATCATCAATGTGGTTCTGTATTTATTGCCACAACAGGTACAAAAAAAAACATACTTTTGAGTTTCCCAGTGGGACATATCCTCAGATTAGTTGTTCAGGTGTGTGTGTGTGTGTATATATATATATAGCCCAGTTTAGGTCCTGGTCACCAATCTTGCAACCAAAATACAAGAATATGCAAGTTTAGTAATACTAAAGATTTACTTCCTCAGAGTCATCGTTGTAATCCAGTCACACACTTAGCAGAATTTACAAGCATATTGAGAAAATTCCTTTGCCTCTGCATTATAACATCACAATGGTAGGCAAAACAAAAATGATAAAAACACTATACAAATAAACACAGATCAACCGCTCACGCTATAGCTGTTTCTCTGTAACTGAAAGAGCTATTGTGTGAGCATGTATGCAGTATGACAAATATACTTTCAGATGTAATACTCCTCCTGTCCCTGAGCAAATGTGAAAAATATTTTGTTATTTATCTGATCAGTGATATAGTTTATTAGAAGTTGCTTACTATACTTGCATGCAACAACTATTATGTAGGTCATATTGCAGATAAGAGATATATTTACTTCAATAAATCGTTGAAGATACACATAATATGTTTAAACACATAAGCATACACACAAAAATTATAACGGGATCTGAAATTATTTTCAACATTTCCAGGACCTATACACAAAAATTGACTTAAAACCACCAAAATATTGCTGGAGATAAAAATCGTGTTGACTAGTGTTATTATTTTGCAAATCTTTGTATACCTGTGATTTTTTATTTACTTTGTAAACAATTTATTTAATTGCTACACTTTTCTGATTCATAAATTTTTTACTTCAATTCCTTTCTTGCCTCCTTTTGTAATACATTTTTTTCCAGAAAGAATTAATGGATCTTGTTTGAGACTTTTATGTAGCTATGTTATTTTATACTTATGTCCAATTAGTTTATAATTTAGGTAACTTAATTATGATCGTCTCTCTAAGAAAAACATTTGAAACCGAAAAACTAACCATTAGTTTGAGATAAACATTTACTTAACATGAGTTTTCTAGAGAATCGTGACTAAAAGTGACTTGCAGAAAAAAAATCTAAAATTAATTCACCTGCATGCTTTATGTTTGTATCATAAGACAATGCTAACAAACCTGAGACAGAGGCAAAGCAGGCAGGAACATGGGGTGACCACATTGCATTGTAAACCAATTGAGAGTGCCCCAAAAATGTGGCCAAGGAATTGGGGCGGTTAGGATCCCACTGTAAGTATTAAAAAATGTAATATTACAAAACTAGAAGCATTAATAAAAGCCTGAGTAGATAGCAATATAACACAACTTTGTAGATAAGTAAAGTATTTATAATACACTATGTATAAGATGGACGAGAATATACAATATATGGAACTAATTAGTGTATTAAAGGTTACATATATAATTTAAAATGGAAATATCGCTAACATGGAAGATAGACTAATAAATAACTAATACTTTTTCACAAATTTTTATGCAACAAGTGAATGTTCCAGCAGGCTTATGTTCAACACTTGCATATTAATCACATTAAATCTTCTGTTTAAATAAATTATTTACTTTATGGCATAAGGAACTCAAAAGTTCATTGCCACACTTACAAAATATGCCACATACCTATCTTGAGATAGTTCTATTCAGTCAACCTCATTACAGCCTGTTACTTTCAGGTCCATTCTAACGTTCTCCTCCTATCTGTGTTTAGGTCTTCACAATGGCCTCTTCCCATTGGGTTTACCAGTAAATACTATGAAAATAGTTCTAGATTCTTCCATTTACACGACATGTCCTGACCACTGCAATCAACGAGCATTGATAATCCTAAAAATGTCTTGTGATGAGTACAGGGTATGTAACTCATCATTATGTAAACTCCTCCACTCACCAGAATCTTCATTCCTTTTTGAACCAAATATCTTCCTAAGCACCTTGTTTTCGAACACCTTAGTTTTTCTTTTTTTGGCATGTAAGGTAAGAGACCATGTTTAACATAGAGAAAAATGAGTAAAACTATTATTTGGTATATTCTGAGATTTACATTATTTGACATCATGATAGATGTTAATTATTGACTGGGTAATAGCACGCTTTTCCTGACTGCATTCTTTTACTAATTTCCACTGTAGGATAGTTAATGTTAGTTAAAATTGCTCCAACATAATTTAACTCATTAACCATTCCATATATATACTAACTACACAAGCGATTAGATGGTCAGGAGATGGTAGGGTGGATTCAGGTGAATACTAGGGCTCTGCAAATAGTCAGATATTGAGCTTCGAGCCAAGCTCGTCATTAAAGCTTGGAATCAAGATAAAAGGTTTTGTAGGCTTGTCATTATTGAGCTTCTTCTTGATAAATGTACAAATCAATTTTTTAAACTCAATGGGTAGAGGCTAATTAATTAGATGAAATCGGCTGTTTCACTTATATATCATTTGGTAACTTAAATTGTAAAGTTGATATCAAATTTCATATTAATGTCTTATTAAAGCTCTAGAACTACGTTTAGTGGGTAGACTAATTCTATATGTTTGTTAATTTTGAATTAGCCTTGAATGAAGTTGCATTACCGTGACAAAGCAATAAAAATAGCTAAGTAGATCACTAAATACTTGACTCATCATTTTTACAATTTTTACATGGGCCATTTCTTTAATTATAATTTCAATAAGATTAAAGATTTGATATTGAGAATCCGTATTAATTATTTTTGAACTGTATATTTTAATACTTGTTATAATACAATCAACTACAAAACTAGCATTAGTTACTATCTAGTTATAGAATTATGTAAGGTAACCTATCTAAGATAAGTGTTGTTCAACATTGCAGTATATATTTCACCAAACTTATCACATTTAGATATTTAAAAAAACTTTTCTATGTTTATTAGTAAGTTATTATTATTAGCGCCATGTCTTACTACCTGTTTGGATTGTGCGCACTTACGCTAATGGGTAATGGTAGGGTGATTGTGAGATACAATGAAGGACCTACAGTTTAACGTGGAATCCGAACCACGGTGGAGGCCTGGCATTCCACACTTTCACAAGTTGTGATTAATGCATGTCTTGTCAGAGATGAAGGATGTGTTTGGCAATCAGATAAATCTGTGCCGGGACCGAGGATTGCACCCCAAACCCCCAGCACAGAAGTCTGACCCCTTAACACTAGACCGCCAGGTCACCCTCACTAGTTACATTATTTAACTATCTTATTTTTCATTTCAAGGGAAGAACATCAACTTTTATTAATTATAAATTCTAATTAAAATAAATTTTAATGTAAGATTTTTTTAGTGAAAGCCCATATAAGGCACATGCGCAACTGCACATAGAGGAATGGAAATGAAACTGAAAATGTGATCATGAACGATTATCACATTAAGCACTTATAAAAAAAATAGGAACCAATTCAAATTTCTAACTGCTTGTGATGGTTATGTTCTCTTGTAGGCTAACTAAAGCTACAGTAAATTATTTAGGGGTAATATAAGCTGATTAAAACGTCAATTTTAAGAACTATTTTTGTAATTGTTAGTGTAATTGAAATGTCTTTAAAGACATAAGCGTTGAATCCCCTTTGGTCAATTTTTCTATCATATTTTCATTTAAGTGTTATTGCTATTTTTAAATAGGTATTTTAAAGTGTTCTTTATCATTTAAAAAATGCTTCCGTTTTTTAAATTTGCTTTCAAAAGTTTTTAGTATTTATAAAAATGAGTGTCATTTTTACTTTAAAAGCATATGTTATTTTCATACATTTTCAAATCTCACATTTTAAAGATGTGGTATTCACATATTATGAATGTTTTGACTGGTGAAACTTTAATTAAATACACTATTTTATACATTTAAAATAAACAATTTTTTTAAATTATTTAAATTTATGAATGTAATCAAACTCGGTAGCTTTTTGAAATACTCAACGCGAATGAGAAAACCCATGTTCGCAAACCCCTAGTGAATACTATTTTTACTATGGAGGAACAAACATAAAGAGTTTAGGCACAGGCTTTCTTACTCGCAGAAAGAGTATATCAGCTGTTATAACCATAAGATTATTTAATGAAAGGATGTCCAGTATAGTAGTAACAGGAAGGTAGCATAATATGATCATCATCAATGTGTATTGTGCAACAAATGACAAAGATGACCTGATTAAGGATAACTTCTATGAGGAACTGGAACACCTGTATGACCAGTTTCCAACCTATTGTATGAAAATTGTTATTGGTGACTTTAATGCAAATATAGAGAAGGGAGAATTACCTAGACCTACCATAGGAATAGAAAGCTTACATGATGTCAGCAACGATAATAGAATAAGATTGATAAATTTGGCCACATCAAAGAACCGCAGTGTGAAAAGTACTTGCTTCAAGCGTAATAATATACATAAATATACTTGAAACTCCCCAGATGGGAATGCACATAGTCACTTATATGCTTCAATTGCTGTGGACAAGTAATACGTGGTGAGAAAAAATGATCACTTGCTGATGAATAAAAGATACCGCACAAGCTTACTGGATGTCAGATCATACAGGAGTGCAGATTACGACACAGATCACTACTGGGTAGCAATATTTTATGGGGAGGTAGGAATAGCTTTCGGAAGGACTATCCCAAACATGTCGAGAATACATCATTTGATTTCATGCAAGAAATTGTTGGGTGTAAGAAATACAGGACGGCATGGGATGACATGAAGTATAGCTTCAATAGATTAGACACTAAGAAAAAGAACCTCCTTTATGAAAGAGGAAGCAACAGATTCAGCACAAACACCGACAAATGAACTAGTACTGAAAGCAACCGTGTCTTGTCTGATGCCTACACGGTGGATGATATCTAGCATTTTTATCAAGGATGTTCTAACTGAACTTTATACCAAAATGATAAAATCCTTGGGCAGATTGATAACTGAAACACAACTTTCTTCAATTAGCTTAAAATCCAAAATATGTCCCAGGAACCTCTAAGTTGGTGAGATAGGTTTTGGAAAAGTGTTCATTAAAACTTCTGCCATATGCATGAAAGAGAACAAAAAGAGTTTTGGCAGCAGAAAAGCTTAGGCTGTCGGAAGTAAGTGAAATATGACATTAAGTCCTGTGGGGATTATTTATAAGTACTGGAATAAATTGCATAGTCATCCATAAAAAGGCACAGACAGATTGAAGTGTCAACAATACTATTTTTTCCTCACATCTTATTACATGTTCAGATAATAAACTGGCTAATAAAAACTAAATAAAAAACTAGAGTATTTCTTAATATTTTAAGGAAACAAGCGGTTATGTTATGCATTTGTAGCTAGATGAATCCAATTTTGCCTTTCCAATATTTTAAATAGGAATAACGGTCGCTTGCGTTAAGAGGAATGAAAATTAACGAGAGTCCCAAACCCAATTATAAAGGTAAAGAAGACGTTTAAGGTATTGACTGACAAGCCCATTGGGAAGAGACCAATAAAGAAGACACTCCTGTCTAGCAGGGGACAGCATCATAGAGGATGTTATCAGGGTCGTGGGCTGTGTTGCCCACCTGGGACAGGGGATATGTAAGTAAGTTCACCAAAAGAGAAGGGGAGTTACAGCAATTACCTGAGTTTGATATTTCATGTCTCTAGCACGCCGAATGACGCATGCGCAATGCAGCCCCGCAATGTTGCTATAGCTTGATTACGATGCGGTCCCGGCAATATGTTATGAGCCCTTTAGTTTCTTTTTCACTGTAGATTTTACTTCACCACTTTGTTGTATACAATTACAAATAACCGTGTATAAGTGGACCAAATGGGTCAGATACATATTGCGCATATATTTGCACAAAGTTTAATTGTTGGCGTTGAGGGAGTAGAAATAAATGATCTCCAAGACTTGGTTACTTTACAAGCTATAGCATAAAAAATGCAAAGGATATCAAGATTTTACAATTAGTTAAACAAAAGAAAGAAAAAAACTCCTACTATAGGAGGCTTAGAGATTATTTGGGGGGTTGTATTGGGTTATTTGGGGTTAAATTTATGTGTAGGCTTTTCAATCAAGGTGTGCAGCCAAAATGTTTTTCAAGCTACTAATTTAATAATTTATTACAAACAATGTATTACTAAGATCACAAGTTAATGTAATAATATATTTAGAGATAAACATATTCTGGAATAGTGTCACTATGCATAACTTAAAATATTTAATCTTAAAGCGATGGGCGATCTTAGTTAAGATTTAAATGACTACACCTGTGCAATTTAAAATTGGATTAAGAAATAGTGTGTTTTAGTTTCTTCTTCCTATAATCACATTTTTGCCCACACGCATACCATGACAACTTTGGATAATGATGGGTAGTAGAAGGGGAGAAGATGACAAAAAAAATTACATTTTGACTTTGAAAATTGAGATTAGTATGCTCAACAAAGACAATTTTGTTTAAAGAGATTCATGTCATGCATTAAAAATAGTAAAAAGTTATTTTGACTATTGTGGTTTTATGTTAACACATTAATATAGTTTAAGTTTAGACACAATAATTGTTAATAAGAAAACAATTATTTTATTTGTGTGCAAGATTTAAGAACAATACAAAAAGTATGTTTTGTAGTAAAAAAATGTTGAATACTAAAATAAGTAGTGATACATCTATTTATAGTATTTTATGGAATTTTAAAGTTAGTAGTGTGTGTGAATAAATATGTAGTACACTTTTTAAACAAATTATTTTATAGTAAAACCAGTGTACATTTTTATTAAAACAGGTTTAACATCCATATTAAGATATTTTTATTCATATGTTTTATAACAATTTGAGATCTATTATTTTGTAAATGCTTTTATTTTAAATAAATTCTTTGTTGCATGTGATTTAATGTTTCATTAATATTTTAACAAAGATTCTACTTTATTAAACATACCAGTTTCACACTACAGTCCCATGATGCAGATAAGACAAACTGCTCCTGCCTAGTTTGGCTCCAGTCCACTGAATAAACTTCCTTCTTGTGTTCTTTGAAGGTCTGTGGAGCCAACTATAACAGTTAATACAGAGTATTAAAGTTTTAAAGTCATAAGTCTATAAAACAATTACTTTACTATTCTAACAAGTGTTTGTTATATGCTATAGAGACTCCTCAATTTTAAAATATCTAGGTTTCAAGCCATGAAGGGTCAGATTTGAAATATTAAGGACAAATAATTAATGTATTGTGCTAAAATTTAATATCAATCACAACATGCATATGGTATGAAAACAAATAAATAATAATTTTAAAATGCGAGAGAAAAATAGTTTTTAATTTTTAAGAAATTCAATAGTGATCAAGACCCGCCTCGGTGGCGTAGTTGGCTAACGTGCTTGTCGTGTTGAGCTCTACTGCTGAGGACGGGGAGATCGAGGTTCGAATCTCGGTCGGGTNCCTCTAAGTCAACCTTCCCAATTCCTAATCCGTTAGAGTAATTAGTACTTAAAGCATATAACCCGAACGGGTAGTAAGACGCGGTGCTAAATATAATAATAGTGATCAAATTAAATTGTTTATCTATATGCAGTTAAACACATTTTTTTATGTTATATTTTAAAATATTATTTTTTAGTAATGCTATTTTGAATTATTTACAGGGTGCTATAAAGTCTAGTATCATAGGAGAAATTATTATATTCTTGTATTTGTTTGTTTGTTTGTTTACAGGTGAATAATGTCACTGAAGAAAGACCACCGAGTGGAGAGAATTCTTCTCTGTGGAAGAGAGTGGTGCTCGCATAGGGATGTGGCGGCTGAGTTCAATAGGTGGCATCCGGGGAAATCAGTATCTCATAGTGCAGTTGGAAAATTGCTGAATAAATTTCGTGAAACAAGATCGACTAAGGATAAATAGCGTTCTGGCAGACCATCGGTAGATGAAGCTACAGAATTGCAGTGCTTGCAAGGTTTCACACTAGTCCTAAAAGATCAGTGCAGCTCACAAGCGCCAAGACCGGTGTTCCCCGGAGCACGCGACAGAAAATTTTAAAAAGTGAAACTTTCATCCATACAAATTGCAGCTTCTGCATCATATAACGGAGGACGATCTTGACCTAAGGGTTGAGAGGTGTGAATGGTTCCTTAGCCAAACTACAGCAAATCCATATTTTTTGGAAACAGTGATGTTCTCAGACGAGGCAAATTTTTAGATTTTTGGGGAGGTGAACAAACAAAATGTCAGGTACTGGTCACAAATGAACCCCAACTGGTTCATTGACAGTAAAATGCAAGGCTCTCTAAAAGTAAAGGTATGGTGTGGTTTATGGGATGATAAGATTTTTGGTCCATTCTTCTTTGAATTAACATTCAATGGAGAAAATAACCTCAGTATGTTGGGCAACGAAATGGTACCAGAACTTGATACTATTGGTGGCTATCCAGAGTGGTCTATGGAAAATGGGGCTCCAACTGTTTATGCAGATTTTGTATGCCAATGGTTGGATGATATGTTTACCAGACATTTGATTGGGAGAAGAGCCCTGCGGAATGGGCAGCAAGGTCAGCCTATGGATTTTGCCATATGGGAGATTGTGAAAGCTGAGGTTGTAACGATGTTCCAAACGCCAACAATATCTAACACCAACCACCCTGTAATATGGAGCTTCAACACTCACCAAGTTTGGCGTGGCTCCTCTCCGTCAGATGGAACGCTAACACACACCACCGAGACATCCTCTCCCGCGGCTTGAACGAGTTAGAATGAAGCTAGACACTAGTCAACGCCTCGCTCGTCATCGATGCCCGGCCACTATGAAACTAGAACTCAACTTGACCAAGAGTATTTCCTGTTCCACCCCGAGGATATTCTACTATCTCCGAGTAATCACTGGACTCTCCGATAAACTTCCAGAGCGATAGTCTTCTCCCTTCCTTTTGTTCTATGTATCCACCCTCCTTTCCCCCTCTTCTGAGAATACGTTGGGACTGTTTTGTACTATAAAATTGCTAATGAGGGTTAAAGCGACACTCATTGTACCACTGGCTTAGACAAGGTGAGGGCGCCGGTGTAATACTAATTCTTGGAAAATATTCTTCAAAATTCATTTTCGGTTTAAATTATGGGGAGGGAACACGTATTCTAAATTATCTTTTGGGCCTTTTGGTGTTATTAAAACGGTCGAACCGCTAATCTATTATGTTAGTCTGCAGGCAGAAATCCTGGTTAACTTGAGTACTGCTTGGGTACTAGCAGCGCGCCCTTATCTTAAACGTTAGGTTACTATGAGGTTACCTTGGCATTTTCTAGGGGTGTTGGAAGTTATATACTCTCGTACTAGTTACGAAGATTGTTTCGTATCCCATTATTTCTGGTAGTTTTTTTTTATGATAAGATGTATGAGTGTTACGGCAGGTTGAGTAACTCATTATAGCCATTGGAATTAATTTGTAATGTTAAATTATGCATTGCTACTTAGGGTCTGGGTTCAACGGCTATCGTTGACGTCTATTTGGTATATATTTAACCTCTATTATATTCATGTTTTTTAAGTATCTAGTATTAATATTTGTAGGATTTTTTTTTACATAGTGTCGGACGTCCGTAGCGTCTTTGTACATTGTTAACTAAACATCAGCCATCTTGGCTATTTAAATAATTCGCGCCTTTTTGGCGGGTTGTTTAGATTTAAATCTCACGACTTTCAGCCCAACTTTTTCCCCTGAGAGGGTTGTAAATATTATAAATGTTTGTGACGGCTGAGTTAATGTTTTGCCGCATTGATCATAGGCTCTTGATGCCCGTTTTGAGCGATTCTTTGTACCTGCTCTACCTTTGTTATTTTACCAAATTGTAATAAAATATTATCTTCTCTTGTGAACCCATGGTTGTTCTTTCACATGCAACCTTCCTAGTGGTGGGCGTCACAAGAGAAAAGTGGTAGCAGAGCGTGGTTCCACAGTGTATGGTGTGTGGTTCACGGTTCGTGGTTCCACGTTTTGTGCCCTGTTAGTTTTAAGATGGCTGCGGAGTAACCGCACATTGTTAATTTGTTTACTAATGCTTGTCCATTCTGTTTCACGCTGTCCGAGACCATAGTTCCGCCGCTCAAGCCTGATGCCAAGACTTCAACTAGAATGAAGAAAACTGAGATTTACAAGCTTAGCTGCGACCAGCTGCTGTCTGAGCTCGAGTCCAGGGAAGTCCCCGTCCCACCCAACGCTACGGTGGGTGAGTTAAGAGCTCTTCTCTTTGAACTGTTGAGTGAGGTTGTGGAGGCTACGGCCGATCTCGGTATGGCCGGGGATGCGGGTGGGAAACCAGTTACTCTTCCCCACACTGTCCCGTCCGTGCCTGTAGGTTATTCTAAATGTCAGAGCAAAGTTTTAATTGAGATTCTTGGCCGTATCCCTGTATGTGATGGGCAGAACCATACTGCTCTATTTAATTTCTTAGTAGAAGTGAATAGGGCTTCATGTCTTAAACTTGTAAATGAACCAAAGTTCCTTACCTTATGTTTGCCGAATACGTCCGGCTTTCTCACCGAGCTGTTTTCTCAAGGTATTCAGGCCCACTTATCCCTAAGGGCGGTAATAGATCTGGTATTGAACGCGTTGTTGCCCAATAGAATAAAACAGAAGCTATGTAGAGAAGTGGTTCATAGGTTTCAGTCCCCGCATGAATCTTTCAGGAATTTCATCCTTTCCATCACTGAAGCTGCTCGTGTACTTAATACTGAGTTAGAGGAGTCTGAGTTAGTAGACGTAATTCTTGAAAATGTGTCTCCGTTGACCAGGTGCCATTTTGTTTTTTCCAACAAGCCCACCTCCATACAGGATCTTTACTCCTTAGCGTCTGTCATTGAGGGGACTCTTCTCTCAGAAAGAGAGTACCTGAGTGCGCATTCACCCGCACTGCAAAATCACGCGGGAACGGGTTCGAGTCCCGGAGCAGTCTATACTGCGTAGTCATTTGACCCCTCCTTGCCTGCTGGCCGTAATAGGTCTACTAGTGGGAATAACCCCATGGGTTTGAATCCCAGGAACCGTGCGCCCCGTGATGTATCCAGAGTTAGGTGTTACCGTTGTAATAGATTGGGGCATCTCCGTAGACAGTGCGTGGAGGGAAACCCTTGAGGCGCACCCGTGGTCGTGGGGCGGTCGCGCCTGTATGTTATAAGCCACGCGTTCCGAGTCCGTGTGTCTCTATTTCTATTGGACCCGTAGAGTGTGTGGGACTTTTTGATACCGGGGCCAGTCGTTCATTTGTTTGTAATACATTTCTTGACATTATTAAGGGTAAAATTAATATTTTGTACGAGTCCATGGAGCCGAAGGCGTATGCCGTGGCGAATGGGCAATGTTTGTGGGTTTCTTGTAAAGTCAATCTTCCGGTTATATTGGGGCGATTTTCATGGAAGCGATCTTTTTACGTTCTGCCGAACCTTCCTTTTGATGTCATCTTGGGGAATGATTTCTTGTATGTGACCAGGGCCAATTTGAACCTAGGTGAACGGCGAGTATAATTTAGTTTCGCGCCTAGAGATTTTATCCCCTTTGTATCATGCAAACCCCCTTTGAGTCTGTTTTGTATGGATAGAGATAGTGAAGCGATACACCGCGTGGTCAGTCAATTTCCTGACGTTATTACAGATAGGTGGGGGAAGTGTGACATTCTGCCATATGACATCATTGCGCAGGACGACGTTCCAGTGCGCTCAGGTCCATATTCCTGTGCACCACCCAAAATGGAAATCTTTAGGGAAGTGGTCCTTGACCTCGAGAGGAGAGGAGTTATTCGCCCGTCCAAATCCCCCTACGCCAGCCCAGCTTTCATCATCCCCCGCAAGGGAAAAGGGTACCGCCTCAATGTAGATTATAGGAAGGAGAACAAAAAGATTGTGTTCGATCCCTATCCTATGCCTAGCATAGTCTGCATTCCAACATCTTGGCAAGGCTAAATTATAGTTTGATTGACCTTAATGCGAGCTTTCTGCAGTGCGCGCTCTCAGAGCCGTCTAAGAAATTCACGGCATTCGTTACCCCATGGCAGGTCTATGAGTTCAACCGTGTGCCCTTGGGCATTAGTTGCGGAGGGCAAGCATTAAATAGGGTATTAGACCACATTCTGGCTGATCTGAAGTTTAAGTTCGTTTTTAATTATCTGGATGACATTTTCATTTACAGTGACACTCTTGAGGATCATTTAGTTCATGTTAAAACCGTTTT
Organism: Timema douglasi; assembly: GCA_901482245.1. Classification (NCBI taxonomy): domain Eukaryota; kingdom Metazoa; phylum Arthropoda; class Insecta; order Phasmatodea; family Timematidae; genus Timema; species Timema douglasi. The sequence continues at coordinate 108,609 of CABEEJ010001676.1, forward strand.
ACATCGTCTGCGCTCGGCCGGTCCTACCGTTAACCCGGAAAAGGTCACTTGGGCAAAGAAATCTATCCCCTACTTAGGCTACATTATCTCCGAGGGGAACCTTCTCGCTGATCCGGAGCGTGTAAAGCCGATCCTTGATTTCCCGGCCCCTAAGAACTTGAAAAGTGTGTTGCGTTTCTTAGGTATGTGTGCGTACTACGCCAGGTTCATCCCCATGTTTTCAGAAGTCGCCTGCCCCCTTAACTCCCTTAAGAAAAAAGGAGCAACATTTGTATGGGGACCGGAACAAAACAGTGCCTTTCTCACTCTCAAGCGGCATCTAGTATCACCCTCTGTTCTGCGCATGCCTGACTTCTCGCTCCCATTTCGGCTGCATGTAGACGCGTCCTCAGTAGCCCTCGGCGCTGTGCTCTCTCAGTTAGCCCCTGACGGTGATAGACCAGTAGCATTCGCTAGTAGGACTTTGAACGCCGCGGAGAGGAAATACAGTATTTATGAGAAGGAATGTCTCGGCTGCGTCTTTGCGGTTGAGAAGTTTTCCGACTACTTGGAACTGAGGAAGTTTGATCTATTCACCGATAACGTAGCTTTATCTTGGATGTGGAACCATCCAAAACAACTGGGCAAGATAGGGCGTTGGGTTTGGAGACTCTCTAGATATAGCTTTACCACCCATCATATTGCCGGGAAGTTAAATGTGGTAGCGGACGCGTTATCCCGCATGTCTGAAGATCTGGACCCCGTTGGGGAACACCCAGAAATGGACCCCCTTTGTGTCATCCACACTATCCCCGAGTCTTTTATATCTATTGGTGACCACCAGTCTGAGGACGATTTTTGCAAACAGGTAGTGGAGAGGACGTAGGTAACTACTGTGTCCGTAAAGGTCTCTTGGTAGTCAAGATTAGAGGAAGGATCAGGTATTACGTGCCAGAGAAACTCAGGCCAATGCTCCTGAGATACTTTCACAACTCTGTGTTCGGCGGGCACTGTGGCATACTTAAAACCGAACGTAAGGTGTCAAAGGAGTTTTTTTGGCCTAATTTACCCAGAGATGTCAGAGAGTGGGTACGTAGGTGCGAGCCATGCCAGAAGGCAAAGCCGTCTCAGAACTCGAAAATCGGTCTTCACTCTGCCGATATCGCAACGCACCCGTGGGAAAAGGTTTTTGTGAACTATGTTGGACCCCTCACCCGCACCTCACTGGGTAACACTGCTGTTTTGATTGCCATGGATGCCTTCTCTAAATTTGTGATTTTAATACCGCTTAGGAATATGAAGGCATCGACCACTGTAGACGCTTTGTCTAGGCGGGTTTGGGCATTAATAGGCACCCTTAGAATAATTGAGAGTGATAGTGGACCATGCTTTAGATCAAAGGTTTTTGGGGACATGTGTTTTTTTATGGGGTATAAGACACGTGACAACAAGTCCATACAATCCTTCCCCCAACCATGTGGAACGGTTCAACCGCAATTTAGACGTGGCTCTGACCATATCCCATCACCTTGACCACTCCCACTGGGACCGACACCTTGACTTCCTCAACCTAGCTTTCAACTCGGCCTTCCACGAGTCGGTGCGGGCAACCCCGGCTTCTATAACCCTCAACCGGGACTTGAATCATCCCCTTTTGGCCATCTGGGATGTGGATCCACTCTTGTCAGAGTCCACCCACCACACTTTTGAAGAGAAGTGTGAGCGTGCCTTCATGAATCTCCAGAAGTCACAAAGGAAAGTGGCTTCAGCTTATAATCGAGGGCGAGTCCCTGTTTCCTTTAAGGTTGGAGATAGGGTGGTTTGCAAGTGTTTCCCCCAGAGCTCAGCAGCGGACAGGTCGTCGGCTAAGCTGGCATTGAAGTGGAACGGGCCATGGTTGATCGACAGATTCCTAACTCCCGTCTCAGTGCTTCTGAGGGAGGTAGCAGACCCAACTTTAACACGACGAGCCCATGTCAGTCACTTAAAGTCAGTGCCCTGTCCCCTATTGTTAGTGGTATAGTGATGTGAATCGATCGTTATCGTTTGTCTGGGCACTTTATTTGTTTTGTGTTTTTTTGTCAATTTAGTAATTAAAAGGGGAGGGGCCCTTCTGATAACGTTGACCTTTTAGAACAGTGTTATGTGTTATATATTATAGTGTAACTATGGCGCCTGAGACTTGCAAATAATCAAGAGTGCGCGCGTGTGTCGGCCAAATATAAAGACACCCCAAGATATGTACCTGTTGAAAAGAGAAGAAACATTTTCGTGGGTTGGGTGCATCCGATTGGGTTCAAACACAATGGACCATGTAAGGGTGATTATGTATTTTGTATTTTGGGATATGTTCTATGTGTTATATTTTGTTCTCAGAGAGGTCTTCCCCTTCCTCACTCCCCCTCCTTCTCTCCGACTCTGCGAAGTGCTGGACCGATCTTGGGCTGGACGAAGAACACAAGGAGTTACTTAGAAGATATGGGCTGGCTGCAATGGGTCATCTGGAACGGGGATGGCAGGATTGTCGTGTGGCACGGTTGGTGTGCCCCAACGAGGCATGGAGAGTAAGCGATAGACTGCAATGGAATACCGTGGGGATCAATGACTTCCCGGCTATATCAAGATTAGAGGGCCTCTGGTGAGGGCTCAAGTCTTCTCTCCACTCAAAATCGCAAGGCTGTTGACGACGGTGATGGCGCCTCCTTGTCGTTCCTCTCAAGTCTTCCTACCCTACAAGAGGTGAGGGAGG